>CM021543.1:11486721-11497994 GCA_010994315.2 Pisaster ochraceus | reverse complement strand
TCACATCTCTGTCCCTCTTATCTGGATCAGTTTTCCCATAAGGTGTTAGATAATCAAAATCAAATCATGATTTTCAAGGAGCGTCTTTAGACATTCTTATTTAATGATTATATCTATATAATGTATTGTATTCGTGTATTGCGGTTGTTTTTTGTAATGTTTTGTGTTGTTGTCTTTGCACAGCGCTCTGATCTTTTGTAAGAGAGCTATAAAATTTCCATTTTAATATTATTCCTATTGTGAGACGCCAATCACCATGAAGGATTTTAGTCAGTAATACTTTCTTCATTGAAAACCCCCTGAATCCACGAGATATGTTGCCCAATAACCCTTTATCCGAAACAAAACGAGGGGAGGGGTAAGCTTCAGAATTTACGGCCCGTGACTATGGTGCAGATTCCCCCCGGGGGGTTACCGAGAGATTTCCGCTGCCTAGGGTACAGACAACTTCCGAATGAACCCACCGTCACACCGATCGATCATTCCCCGAACAATCGAAGAACGACAATCCCGCGGCGGCTCACACTTTTGATTATTTTGTGTGCGCATGCTTTCCGGACAAACTGCGTCACTTCCAATGTTCTTTTCCGATTCAGTCCCAGAGCGGAATTAAATTACTCACACTCACAAAAAGACAAACAAGACTTTTCTTTTGAAGAGTTGATTACGGTTATTAAATGCTATCTTCTCATACCATTTTAAGGCACGTGTAAAACATTGTCAGCTGATAACACAAAATTCGACAGTGGTTCATCCATTCTCTTTGAATCAAGAAAAGGTACAGCAATGACGATGTTAAAGCTCCACCTTTGAAGTATAAAATATTTGCAATAACTCGTAGGACGATCTTATTTTATGTTGGTTTGGGTAGCTATCATATCAACTTTGATTTCTAAGATGACAGCAGCCTACATTATTTCACGATGACATTTTTAAATGTGCCCATAATATTTGTTATCCACTGAGACTCCAAATGAAGGGCTAGTTTTATAGAGCAGTTGGATATTTTGAAACGCTAGGTGGCAGCAGACGTTCAAGTTCATTGTTTTACGGAGTTCCAAGCATGCGCACATTCCCAAGAAAAATGGATTCATCAGGTAAATCTGCTGCCACCTATACTATAGTGTTCCCCATTAAAAAGTTTTTTTAAAAGTTCGCAAAGAAAAAAACAAAAGGGATTACCTTCCAAAAAGTCATACTGTGAGTAATACTTGTTTAAACTGGTTTCTGCCTATCGATGCTAAGCATGCAGGCAAAACATGTTAAGTACTATTACTATTTTTTTCTTCTTTCGAAACAGCTCTACGAGGTTGGCCAGGTTTTGAACCCGTAAATTCTTGCGTGTTCGACGATACCGGGCACAAAAACAAACAGTTGCATTTGATTTATGGGCTCTTTGGATTCGCATTCTTACAAAGTGTGACATACCATAATGGAAGTGTCCCGTTGCTGCCATTGCACCCATTTATAAACGAGGTCGGACCCAATCATGGATGTCGAGAATCATCACAAACCATACAATATTTGTCAACCCCCCCCCTCCCCACCGTAGGTGGGAAAGAAAAATCACTCTACTTACACTCCATTACATTTGATTGAAATAAAACTGTTTTTGTTTTCATATGGTCACGCGGATAAGGTCAGAGACGTTAATGAATAAAATAAAATCACTGTCAGATTTCTGAACACAATCATGTGAAAATGTTTTTTTTTTCGATAATTTATCCGACACAAATCCAGGTATTAAAGATTGACTGGCGATTTTGTACTCCAGTCTTACTTCTAGTGGATGGTTAAAAGTCAAAGAAGGAGGTAGTCAAACTGGAGGACAATACTACCTGACAGTGTAGTCATTGGAGCCTATTGTCTTCCAGTAAAGGGCCCCCGGGTGCCTGGAGAAACCCAGTCACCGTCTTTATCTTGTGGGGCTACCTGTGCGAGTGCCTATTCTCCGGGGGAACAATCGACGTGACTTGGGACGATCGGTTCCCACGCTGCTGACAATGCCCCATAGGAATGCGCATCTTCACGCTCTGATGGGCGTTTGAGCCGGTGGTATTATAATTTTAAAAAGAAATCGCAAAATGAAGTCTACCCAACTTAGCCGTCCACCAAAGAAAAGGTTCTCTTTCTTACGCTCTCCCCTGTGAAGTTTCTAAATGCGGAAGACAGTTTTATTGCGGGGTTGTCTTTTCCAGAAAGCCAGCAATTCGATGAAACCTAATAAAGTTTCTTTCGACTCACGGAAGTGTGAAAGCTGAAACATCCAAACTCTGACCGAAGCTGTTATTCTCCCATCGCAAGTGAACCAAACACATAACTAATTAAACCTCCAACAAGGATAATTGCATCAGACGGAGTTTGCTCAATCACGGTAGTCTTTTTTTTTTACAACTTCAAACCAAGCATCCCTGTGTTATTCTAGTCTAATCGATGAGCCAATAAACCAAGTTTGGGGTTTATGTGGGAAGTGGCTAGAAGTTTAACGCAGAGCGGCTCAAAAGTTACGTTGATTAACATGGTGTTGGTGATGGGGGAGGGTGAGGTGCCATCCTGGTTCTCGCAGCCGTGATATTTTCATGGCTCGACTTAGGTTAGGACCCTGGTCGACATGTTATTGTTGTCTTGATCGACAACTGTTTTGTTGCCTTCGTATTCACTCACCGATTCCCTGTTTACAATATTGTTCTCCTTTTCATAAGATGTTTAATTGTGAGAAAATATAATTAGCCGTTGCAAACTGCTTACCAACCAAAGGGACCTATATGGTACAAATGCAACAACGAAAAAGTTGATGGCCTGACGTTTCGACACTAGCATAGTTTTTCACAAAGGCAAATTTTCGTTGTTGGTATTTAATTGTACATGTATGATAGTTTCTCGTATTGTATGTATGAACGTTGAACTGTTTGTCACGGTAAATAAAAATCACAACAATAACAATACATAGCAGGCAACCTAATAAGTTCGAACAAACTTATTCGACTACAGTGAATGTTAAACTGTTGATATCGAAGTAGTCCTTTCGACTGTTGAATGATGGTGCGACGGAGCATTCATTTCCAAACGAAATTGAATTAGCCAGGTGTTAAAATATATGCTTTTTTGTTGAAATTGGCTGGGAAAACCTGCACTATTTGTCCCCGATGCAATTACTAAATCTATTCAACAAAAATTCTATCAAAAATACAATCAGCTTGTAAGGATACCTTTTGCGGAAATTCCCTTCCATTTTATTATATACTTCATAGGCTCTTTTCGAAATCACGGCTAGGCATTGGGCTCCGGCTTGGAACCAGTCTTCCTGATTGTAGCCCCGCAAGGAAAGCGCACAACTTCTACAACCAAACTGACTAAGCCCAAGCCTATATAAAGCCCAAGCCGCGTTTCGAAAAGGGACATAGTATAGTCTGTTGAGTCGAGTTGCCCCGGCTACAAATGTCCTCCCCAGTCCCACTGGGGCCCCAACTTCATATCCAAGTCATTTTGTTAACCTATGGCTATATACACACCGCACATCTATATGTTTGCGGAACGTGCCTCCCTTTATTTCAATCATTGAACGCCAACTAACAATTTTTTCTTTCGCACAACCCGTTCGCCAAATATTGAATGTTGGCTATTTTATGTTAGTGGGTTAATTGATGCGTCTGTCTTCCTTTCTTGTCTGGGGGAGGGGGGGGCGGCGGCAATACATTCTCCTCAAGGCCAATACAACAGTATTCATGAATCAAATGAGACAAAATGTCTGAATTGCAAATATTTGCTTATCTGTGATATTCTTGCACCGTGAACAGAAAATAGGCGATAATTTCCCCCCACATCGAACTTCGTCGTTGAGGGCTGATGTAAAAACTCTCCAGATAGACCTAGCAAACGTTAACGAATAAAAAGGAAATATAGTGGGCAGGGGAAGCTTCAAAACCGTGACCTCGTTGGATAAAACTTGGTGATTTAATTCAGTTTGAAAATTTGAATAGACAGATTGGTGCTGACGGTAAATAACAAAATGACAGTGATTTCATTTGCACACGATAGACATGAGTTAAAATTGATGTTGAATCTTGTTCGTATTTTTAGCTCAACTTTGACCGAAACTTGTGTTCAAAAAAAGAAAGCAAATCCACAAGTCTTACACATGAAACGGAGCTAATTTCGGTGCATTTGCTTGGTCAACGCCTTTACAAACTCACAACAAAAACATGCAAAGAAATGTGATTGACAACGAGAATGCGATTTCCCCGTTTCCCCTCACTTTATACAAGTCCGAGCAGGACTCCGAAGAGAGTTTTTTTTAGCGGCATGACAACGGGCCCGTTTTGTGGAGGTGTGAGGCGTTTTCCTCGGTGCTTGTGCCGGCCCTGTCATCCGAGCAAATTGCACCTCGCCTGATTTCTCGCGCTCCATACGCCCGAGTCACCCGGTCCGTTGGACACACCGGGGCGCGTCAATGAACAATTTCCACCTGAACTCTATAGTAGTTTGGGTCGAGAAAAACAACGGACCGCTCCCATGGGAATATGGCCCTGTGTCGGGCCTTTTGTAGGATTTTCGGAAAAATTCTACTCACTTCCATTCAGTAAATTCCTTGAGACTGGCCTCACTTCTTATAAAACAAAATAAATAAATAACTACTATAGCCTAATTACTATAAAAACACGATTGCCATGTCACATAGACACCGCTGTGCTGTGCGATTAAAAATCCAAAACATGTATGAAGCAATACAGATAAAAACAGTCAAAACAGAAGACAAGTAATTAAAATTTTATACAATAACAGCTACTAAAGTGATTAAAAGTGATTCTTAAAAAGGGGGATTTCAAAGAAGTTTAACAAGTTCGTTTTTGAATAATGAACATTTATCGGCCCCTTATGGTTGTAGTTGTTAAAGTTTACCGGTACAAAATACCGTAACCCAACCCGATCGATACGAAACGAAAGGACGCACTGTAAATATAAAGCACCAACGACGATGGTTGGATCTAAACAAATTTAGAAATAATTCTTGACAGTTCTTATGTAAGTTTTATGTTGAGATGTTATTTTACACCGTTCTAAATTTCAAATGTATTTTACAGTTGGTATAAAACTCAATATTGTGTGCGAACTGAACAAAAAGAGACGGCAGTCCAGTTGACCAACAGCGTTTCGAGATGAAACTGTATTCCATTGGAATCAACGCCACTGAACAAATCATGAAAAATTTTCTGGTATCGAGTCTGCGCAAAAAGATTAATGTATCAACGGAAGGCATGTCTAACCTTTTGCTTACGTCATGAGACGCATCTGTGCACGTCATGTTGTTGTCATTTTTGTTTAGTGCAAACTATGAGTCGAACTTTTGTGAATTTATTTGTATGCCAATTGCCAATGAGAAAGCCTGGACTCTTTATGGTGATTTGATTCGTGTCCAACTCTTAGATCTACGAGAAGACCAGCTTCTTCCAAGGAGGACGAGAGGGGAGGGGAGGGGGAAGAGGAAAGGGGGTTTCTTCACCCCCAATGCATGGAATGTTCTCCCGTGTTTTCACAAATCGTCTTCAAGCAAATCTTCGCAACTGCCAACCAGACGTACCTTAAACCTTAATGCGTATGTAGTCTTCGTTTCAATGAGTTTGTGGATGAGACAGAAGCTTCATGAAAAGTACACGCACGTAATGCGATTCATGTTTTGTCAAAAATAGCCTTGTTCCAAAGACTATATTCCGGACTGCTTCACATGAAAGGGTTCTTTCTTTTTGATCATTTAAATACTTCTGAAAATATCTAAAGTCTGTTGGAAAAAAAGTGTTCCAACAATATCCCCAACCTCTTTTTAACTGAACTCCATGAAACTATGTAGCAATAAACTGTGAAGCCCGTGTCTTTATCAATTAGAACACACCAGGCATCCACCAACACTTGAGGTTCCGACCGGAGCGTCTACGCAGAACCTCAAGGTTCCGCGCCTGAACCAAACCCTCAATCTCACAAGACTGCCCTCCAGCTCTCAATTTAGCGTTACCTTGCTCCGAGGGCTAAGGAAACAACCCCGAAAAGTAAACGTCTGTTTTTAGATCTTCCAAACTACAAGGTTTTCTGAGTTATTATTCCGGACCACCTCTTCAACCGAGCTTGTTTGCGGACTGCTTGCTTGTAGGGCTCGAAGGCGCCCCGCCCGGCACGCAAACACAACATCACCTCTGTAAGACATTAGAGTGGAATCAAGGCCCAAAGAACAATGGGTCCCGGCTAGTATTAATTCCGGGGAGGTTACCTGCCGCACGGGTCGAGCGTGGGAACGGAATCCCAGACAATGCCCAGGAGACGGTGGGGAAGAAAGCCCCCCCGCGAAAGCACGAGTCAACATGCCTTCACTAGCCTCGTTGAGGTGCTCGCAACAATGCCGGCATGGAAAATCAGTGGGTCTCTTTAAGCCCTTCAAGTATAGGAGACGAAATCTGTAATAAGTGGATGTGTAAAGTCCCGGGCAGGGATTCTTGAAGATGATAAAGCCACGTCAAAAAGTCTCCCAGATACGTCAAGGTTTTCAGCTTGCTGACTACCGACCTTCGTCGTGCTGCGTCGGTCTTTGTCACGTTGCTATGTGCTCAGCAGCAACCATGACTACTACTACTTCAGTTACCTATCTCCGAAACCGAGGCATGTTCCCATACAGCCTCGGTTTGAGTACACTGGATGGATTGGATGGGGGTAATTATCATTGCTTCACCACGATGATGATATTAAACCATTCACACAATCACCTCCATATCTTGTTACAAAGAACTTAGAAACAAAAATAGTGGAGAGGTAAGACTGTTTAAAGGCCTCCTCCCCGAAATGCCCCGCCCCCTCTGATTTGAGGAAAGGCAACAACCAAGTTGGGTCCGTGCTCCATGCCATTGAGACAAGCAACAGGTCCTCGGGAGATTGCAACGAATCCACTTGCCGTGAACGATCTTGCTTGGCAGATGCCAGTTACCAAGCGATGTCATTCGAGTGGGAATGATCGCATGCCAAGCCAACATTTTGCTAAGCTAGGATTTGAAATGAATATTCACCCACTCTTTATTTTCTTTTGTCAAAGAAGCTAATATTTCAAAGAGCACGACGATGCATTACCGATGCGTTGCATTAGAGACGCATCGCCTGATGTTTTGCCAAAGTGGTAGTCAATATTTTTAGTTAAATTATGATGCCCATTTCCCTTTTGTCAAGGAAGTTATAAACTTTCGTTTGAAACAATGAAGGGAAACATGTTTTAAAGATGAGTTTAAGAACTTATTTATGGCTGAACGTCGGTCGCTCTCCTTGCAATTGCACTTCTGTGGAACCCGGTTAGAATCCAACCCGGACCAGAGCCGTGCATGTTGAACTTTCAAGTTATCACAATCTACCCGATTCCGTAGGTTTTCCCCATATTGTTAAAAACTGACATAACCATCATCTTCTCTAGACACGGGTATCTTCAGTCGTAACGGGTTACACGGTGCGGTACAGACCTTGTCTACCATTTTTTTTTGTCACACATGAAGTGCAAAGTAACAACAACAAAATCAGACGGGTTTTTTTTTGAAAATGTTTCCATTATTGTTTTGCTTTCAACTCAGCGCAGTCGCCTGAGACCTCCACAGCTCACTTGTTTTAAGAAAGCAGCCATAAACCGGTGAAAAACAATTCGGCACTTTCCTCTAAATAAAAGCTTTCCTTTCATCAGCTCATATGTTATGTATTTTCCCCGGATGGATGTACTATTTGATGAGCTCCAGCATGTCCTCTCTGATCGTTAACATCGTCACTTTCTTATAAACTCGGTCAGGGCGAACCACGGAGCTTTATGGGGGCCGCGACCGTGACGGGCGTGTCACGGAGGGAAGTCCCTTCCTGACCGTAGACCAGACGGGAAACTGTCCAAAGAATAATACATTTTGCCTTGTATAAGAAATTATGGTCCTTAACTGACATTTGTGGGCAAAACTACGGTAAGCGCCTAGACGCTGTTCTTCATGGGAAATAAAATAAAACATTATTTAACGCATATGAGTGATTAATCAGAAAGCCTTGAATCACTCAGTATGAAATCTTATTTATGTTCAAGATTGAATCCATACAACAATATTGGTGAACAAATATTTCAACTTAAGGGGGTCGTTCTCGACAAAGCAACATTACAACTCTTTTCCTTGGCTCGCTCATGTGTTTATTTTGAGTTTTACCAAGAAAGATTTCTGGAGCCATTTTGTTTTCCTTTTCAACTGGAGAACCGAAAGCACGACGGTGAAAGTATCTTTCGGGACAATTGTCAAAACCTGCAGGGCTGACTTTTCACAAAGCACTACGAATAATCTTAAGATGGGGTTGTCATATCACGATACTGATTTGTATTGTGCTTTCACACTTTTCTTAGCAAGTTATCCCCCTCATTGAAAAAAAGCCAAAATAAATGGTTCGATATTTAGCCCCCCTTAGTAACACCCACCCCATAAATGAGGTAAAATTTAAACATATGAGAAGGGTGGGTTTCCAATAATAATGGTTTGCCGATACCAAAAGGTTTAACGGGGTGGCAAAAATGTGTTTATTGTTTACGTATTAACTGTTTCCATAACGACCACCAAGCTTCGATATCTTTGAGAGGTTTAAAGATGATGTTGTCAGCAAATAAGGGCAATCGGCTTCTTGCCGCCCCTTGCCGTGTTCCATCCAGGTATCAAGAGGGTTGGTTTTTCTTATATATAGTTCGTCTGTGAACGTCATAAAGTAGCAGCAAAGTTTCTCTAATAGTTTCAGAAAATATTTAATGGCCTGACTTTTCGATCCTAGTAATAATGTTAGAATATTTAGCTTTTTTTCGGGGGGGGGGGATGTTGTGTAAGAATGACAACGCGTTATGAGCTTAGCGTAATAACGAAAACTAGTATAAAGACAAGCAAGAAGAAAAACTTGGTCTGTAAAAAAAGAGAGAAGAAGAGGCAATTGTGAGAGTGACTGTCGGTAAAATACTTAAAATTCCGTTACACTGTAAATAACAAAAGTCTACAAGCAGCGCTGTGCCTGCGAGGTCTACTTCCCACGTGCCGCGCGTGGCAGGGCAATTCATGTTTCGTTTTTTGTTCGGGCGACACACACTCACACCACCACTCGTCGCCAGGTAAATACAGGTGTTGTTTTCTAAAGCAGGCGCATCCCCGGCCAATCACGCGTTGGCGTTCACCTGCGATTTGCGTGACAAAGAGCGCGGGCCACGCATGAGCAATCCAGGTGGCCCGTGAATAGGCATTGACTATGGGTCTACCGTGGGGGCCGGTTCGATGCACCTATACTAAGCAAGCAGGTGCAGACGTTAATAAGCCGCTCGAACAAACCCTCCAACCGTGGGAACTCACCTTCGTCCAGTTTTCCGTGGCCAAGTCATCTCATAAAATACACAAACGATTTTTTTTTTTTACCTTTGTGTATACAAAAGCTAATCTTGATGCCATCATTATTCAAAGTATTCAAGTCGGACAAAAAAATGTCCCTCCCATTTTTAGGAGAGAGGTTGACAAGTTTCCTTTTTTTTAACACCTGTTGTTTCATACGTGGATAAAAAACACATTGATTTGTTAGCGTACGGTTTTGTTCTATAAACAAAACTGAGGGCAAATGTTTTAACCGCATTATGCAAAATTTGTCTGAACTTAAAGTAGTTACCATTTTCAACAATTCAAAATAGACTTTACGTCCGATACAGGTTAACTTGTAGTTTGCAATTTCCGACTCCGTAATTGTAAGGAACCAAAATAAATTCCCCCTTTTTTTTACAGGTCTTGACTAAACAAATTCCACTCAAGTAATTAAATTTTGATTAAAATGTATTATAATGTATGCTTGAATGACAATATTATAGTATTGTATTGTACTTTATTGCGAAACTGGAACAAACCCCACCATAACATGGGGAAAAAAACTTGGTTAAAAAGTGTGTTTTTTTTTTAACAGTAAATAAAAGAATATAATTGGCAACCCATTTATACAAACGGGACTTTAGCAGTTGGACGAAACAAGAGGTGCGGTATACACAGCAGTCGCTCGATTGTTTTATTGACAGAAAGTCTAAATGATAAAACTCAAGATTTGTATCTTTTCCGTCTTGGATGTGCAATAATCTTTATCAAGATTAAGTCGTCATGGTTTGTTCTTGGTTGATAGGGGTTTGGGCTTGTACTTTTTAGTCTGGTTTTTGGTACTGTTTTTGTTTGGCTCTTAATTAATAATAAGGATAGGTAGGTATATATGTATTCTGTTATATAATGTTTGTTTTCACTGTTCACTTTCACTTGTAATGTTCTGTGTATTTGCATTTTATCAAATTGTTTCTTGATTAAAATGAGCGGGGTCTGGTATATAGAGCATTTTCCATGACAATTTTTTTTATTTCTTAAAAACTGATTTCCTTGCCTACCTTTGCTCATGTGTCTTATTGTCCATGTAATTAAAAATAAAATTAAAATAAATAAATATATGACCCTTGAATGTCCTTTGGGAAGAGTGAGGGTCAGATACTTCGGGAAACGGGAATTTGGTCGCGGTTTGCCCAAACATTGTTAAACTTCGTGTTATGACGTCATTTACAAACACAACCAATCTCATTTTTTATCTTATCAAAATGATCAACACCAAATATTATTGGAGTCTGGAGAGCCAGATTTGGGTTTATATTTTGCAACACGGTTGTTTGCATTTTGTTTTGTTTAGTTTTTGATTCTTTCGAGACCGCAAGGCACGTGATACAGACCAGACCGTGGGAGAAACTTCAAAATCGAAAGACTTGTCTAATCTATCAGTTAACGAGAGAAAAAAAATGTGTTTATATAAAACCCACTGACTTTTCAATGACTGAATTGATCCCCAAAAAAGAAAGAGCTCAAATTTTTTGTTGTTCTCTCTTTATATACAAAAATTCTTTTAGTCGCAAAGGTGTTGTAGACTACAACAATGGGTGAGACCTGGCAGAGGTAGGGTAAAGCATTGTTGGTTCCCATATACCTGACCGACAGAGCGATAGACCCCAAAAAGCGTGGGATCTACCGTGGTACCACTTTTCCCACACACACACACACACGGGGCTCTTTTCTGATAATTTTTTACCCTGTTATTTTCCCCCTCAAACAGAAAAGAAAAAAAATAATCATTTGTGTTTTTCTTATTTATTACACAGGCACACCTTTTCTCGCCACACGTGTTTTGTTCTCGTCCGGTGTGTGTACATCTAGCAATAGAGCCCTCCCCGTAATGCGATTATGATA
>CM021543.1:11471168-11486626 GCA_010994315.2 Pisaster ochraceus | reverse complement strand
ATGTATATTATTCTCGAGGTTTTATGAGCCGTAGCGCGCTCGCTTTTTTTTTAATAGAATTGTAGGAAATATTTGGAAACAGAATGTAGTGGTTTTGATATTGTAGCGTTCACTCTTAATCAATCTTTGTCAGAAAGGAAAAGCTATTAAAAAATACAACAATGTTGAACTTAAATGATATATGCGACACTTTATTTCTTAATTGATGCAAAAAGTAAAACCACCAGTGACTGTGTTTGTTCGCTGGCTCTCCCCCAACTTTGTGTGGGAGAATGCCCACCTTGACTTTTGCACACGAATAACAAACAGGAACTAAACTAGGATTAGTTCCACCACTGATCTTGACTGGAAAAAAAAATAAATAAAGAAGAAAGGAAAAGAAAGAAAAAATAGAGGAAAAGAGAGAAAAGAACTGTACAATGATGTTTTTCTTCTTTAAAAAAGAGAACAATTTAAAGTATTTCTCCACGAAACTCTTAAAAAGTGCAACAAGTCAATTAAAGAACAGAACATGTAACATATCCATAAAAAAAAAGTTATACGCCTAGCCTGTAACATCAGGTCAAGGCACCGGAAATATGCCCTTCACCGATCGGGGTACCGGTAACATGCCCTCAACACTGTGCCCCGATCGGGGTACCGGTAACATGCCCTTAACACTATGCCCTGATTGGGGTGCCAGTAACATGCCCTTAATATTGTGCCCCAATCGGGGTACCAGTAACATGCCCTTAACATTGTGCCCCTATTGGGATACCAGTAACATGCCCTTAATAATGAGCCCCGATCGGGGTACTGGTAAATGCTCTTAATAATGTGCCCCATCCGAGGTAGCGGTAACATGCCTTCAATAACGCGCCCCGATCGGGGTACCGGTAATATGCCCTTAATAACATGCCCTGTTCGAGGGACTGGTATAACAGGCCTACGGTAGGCACGCCGGCAGAAAGTTAATTGAATCCCGTAAGAGTGTTTGTTGTTTGACACTTTTACGGGAATATAAGTTCAGTTCACACAATGCCGACTATGGACCACCGGGTTGTCTTAACGATTTCATCTGATTTCATCCAACAATAGTTCCAGCATTGTAAAAGTAAACTAAATAAACTTCGCGAAGTTCTTCTCCGAAGAGATATTTAATCAACAACGATTCAAACTACACTCGGTTCCACTCCCGCACATTTCTGCAATCTTTCTATTAAACAAAAAAAAAGCCCTGGGAAAACCCATCTCCTAACTAATTTGACAAAATTAACTCCGACACGAAAACGAGTTAATAATTACCAGAGAGAAAAATAAAGGGGCAATTATTAGCCAATTTTAATTCGAAACCCGAAAATCCCCGTTTCTAGCGGTCCGTGCGTGCCGTTTCCGTGGCGACCTGGCATTACCGCGTCTCAGTTTAAAAAGTAACAGCTGTGCACGAGGAGCCTACATGACTACTGCATTAACGCTGTGCCCAGAAGGCAAACCGTTCTTACACTCTTACAAGAAGTAGAGTTTTTTTTCCCTCTCCCTCTCTTTCATTCCCGCTTTTTTAAAAGAAAATCCTCGTACATGGTAGAGTATCGGTATTTAAATAGTCCGCATTCTGATACAGTGTGTTGCTATTTTCGCACCGGCCTGCGCTTGGGGTGTAATTTTACGCCAAGGCCCGCCGGTGAAGCTCGGCCTCAGATTCCGGGGCAGCCACTCGTCGCCGTCGACGCGTCACGGTAGAAGCCTGTGAGTATTTTCCCCCCTTGTAGCTACGCTACCTTCAAACAATGCCATCTCGTACCCTACGGGGGTCTATACGGTTTTGGATGGGCCACGTACTCCTGTGACCGACACGGCACTTGTTTACCGGTCATACCTGTGTGTACCTGTGTGCGGGGGTCTCTGGTCTGGGGGCGTGGTTTTCCCACGTTTGTCCACACGCTCGCTGCCTGGTGATAAACGAAGGACTCGGCACGTGCGCTGCCAACATTGGCAGCCACATTTCTCACGGATGCAAAACAAAATCGGGTCAACTGTCAGCGATAATTACCCATGCATCGATGACGTCGTCACGTTAGCCAGCCAATGGGCTTGCACCTCCCAACAATGGCCGCCATTAACTTCAGCCAATCCGGTCGGCTCGGTCGCGAGTGGGTACACAAAAGCCTCCCAAGACGGTATTGTTTCGGACGTGTCTATTGGTCGACGGGGAGATCTGTGGGAAGTCTTCCAGCGCTGGATTCACACGACCACATCTCCAGGTATTACGCGAAGGTCCCCCCTCAGTCAAAAAGAGAAAGAGAGAGGGCGAGTGAAAAAGAAAAAAAAGAAAAAAAAAGCCGAGCCATTCCGATGCGTAGAGGGAATCATACTCGAACTGTCACCGAGCCACCGAGGCATGGTGGATGATTACATGACTAAGAGGTCGCTAGAAATCCAGCAATCCCAACCAAGTAGTGTGTGTGCATGCCGATACGTGTGCCCTTCTTTATTAATCAACCGGGTGCCGTTGGTCAACATTCCGATACACCTACCGGCTTGATTGCGGAGCAAGATGACAAGCGCGCCGTCGGAGAAACAAACAATGAAGGTGATTATACATCTTATCAATTAAGTTTATTACTTAAGATAATTAAATTATTATACATTCAATTGGATGGGTTAATTAATTATTCATGCGAAATGAATACTGTCTCATTTTAAAAAGGGGCGTGTGTCCGGCCGTGCGGTGATCCTGAATTCACACAATGTTTTGTTTGTCTTCGACGTCTTCAAGAGATTGTATCGAATCATCAACTTATGGACATTTTGTTTAAAACGTTTAAACCTTTACAATGAATTATGTCAGATGGCTAAGATTTAACCAGAAGTCTTTATATCATATGTGTTTTGGTTTTTATACAGTTTCAAGATGGCTTCTTATTTAAATTTATACTTTAAGACGGAACAATCTCAGTGAATATACGTTGCTTTACAATTTAATGATATGTGCGTTTCTAGCCATGAGCTGTTCTAGCTCTGCATGTTATTTGAAGTAGCCTTAGAATTCGGTCAAACTCAAACAAAGTCTTCAAGAAAATCTATGCTCTTGTCATCTGACATTATGATCTGTCATTTCAAACGAAATTAAGATGGATGATTCGGC
This sequence comes from Pisaster ochraceus, assembly GCA_010994315.2. Classification (NCBI taxonomy): domain Eukaryota; kingdom Metazoa; phylum Echinodermata; class Asteroidea; order Forcipulatida; family Asteriidae; genus Pisaster; species Pisaster ochraceus. The sequence continues at coordinate 11,483,502 of CM021543.1, read as the reverse complement.
AGAACTATGAGCCAATCAATAAGTTGTTATCTTCCTGTTGGTATTTTGACAGGCATCGAAGCCGGCCATGGAGAAGCGACGCAGGGCGAGGATCAACGAGAGTCTACAGCAACTCAAGTCCTTGGTTCTTGACGGGCTGAACAAAAATGTAGGTTAAAAAAAAATTTAAAAAAAGGAAAAATCTAACAATATTATCTCCTGCTTTCTCTGTGTATTTTCCACTTGACTGCTTTTGTTACATCAGTAATGTGTACATGTACCTGTTTATGTTTGTAGTCTTGTCATTAAGCCTTCGAGAAAGACTCTGCTAGGGTCAAAACGTCAGGCCACTAACTATATTTTTGCAATATTACCTCCCGTCACTGAAAACAGTTCACTTTGTTTGGGTCTGTGTGACAACAATTTTGTCTCCACTAGTCACGATTTCAGGTAAAAACGTGAGGTTTGTGGAAGCACAGGTAAAAAAAATACCGCAATTAGTGTAAATGAAAACCCAGTTAGGCCTATATATTTGTGTATTCTTCAGATGATCAAATGGGACATGTGATTTGACCATACTAAACCTTTGGACTCTGAAGTTGTTCAGCGAGATTGTACTGGCCCAATGCCAATCGTTATTGGTTTACAGAGCAGTTTTCAGTCATAGTGCTCCAAATTTATCCAAAAAACTCGAATGAGAACCCGCTACTTACTAAGTAAGAGTGGTACCGTAGTCCAAGTTAAGGGGGAGGATGGGGCTTAGTGTAAAGCATATAGCCACGAGCGCATGTATCACATCTTGACGAGTGAATGGAGCAAAGCGCAGAACCAGAACAAAAAATGCAAAGTTTCAGATCCTACTCATGTACATGGTGTTACTGCAAACCTTACTAGATTGTATCTCCACCATGCAAAGTTTCAAATCCTACTCATGTACATGTTGTTGCTGCAAACCTTACTAGATTGTAAAAAAAAGTGTGATTTATCGTACAGAGAAGTAAATTCTCACCGCCAATCCTACCCAAATCTTTTTTTGGATTTTAACATGTTAGGTACAAAGGCGCCCACTTGGGAGTTATTCAAACTAAACAAGGAAATACAATTTCACAGGCTTTTCTTTTCCTGGACTTATATACGTTATGTGACATTTCTTTTGTGGTCGTAATTTCATTTCCTTCTCCTTATTTTATTGTAACCCTTCGTTCTAAGCGTGGATTGAGTTAACCCCGCTGCCATCAAGCCGGGTTTATGTACATAAACACACGGGCATGAGCGGACCTGCCCGATTTGCAACTTTTTGTGATATCATTTTTATTTATGGTCATGATGACAACGCGACGCTGCATATACATAATTCATCGGGCCGTACAAAAAATGTATGAATTATTCATGAGAGGTGTTGTTGACACGTCACTTCTGCACACGCAGTCATGCGCGTAATCTACAAAGTTACCCGTAATAGATTGTGCAATGTCCCCCATTATGAATGCCGGGGTTATTTTGTAATCGACAGATTATCGACCCCTCTAAACCTAACCACGCAAAAAACTTTACAGCTGACGATTCTTTCAGGTAAACAAATCGGGTTTTTGTGGCTTGTGTAAACATTTTATTTTTGATAGTTTTCAGTCTTTTGCACACATAAAGTAAGGGAAAACTCACCATAAAATGGTAGGCTGTAATTGACATAAAACTGAACCCAGGTTCTCTGGGGAAAATAAAGTCTACTTTTTGTTTAGTTGAATGTTTTACCGTTATGAATACATACCTTTAATATGCAAAGAAATGGTATCTGGATTTGTTGGTTCCCATGGAAGGAAAAGCTGAAGATGAAGGACTTGGGCCTAGTAAAAAAGTTGAGCGTCCCCGCCCTCATCCTTTTTTTGAAGCCGCGCCCTTTTATTTTATTATTATTTTTTAAAAAAATTTTGCACCAAAAGGCTTAATTGTTGATGTATTTTTGCTTAAACTTGGCTCAATTCCTAATGAAAAGATTGACATGATTTAAATAACCCATATTTGAGACTTCTAAGTTCTACAAAGTCAATACATTTTACGTTGGCTTTCCTCCTTAAAAGAAATGGGAAAAAATGAAAAAAATATCAAGGCCATTATCCTCTTCCGAAAAATAAAAACCCAAAACAGAACAATCAACTGATATATTTTTTCAAGTTACTTGGCCTTAATTTAGATTTACATTTTGTATGTTTTCTTAAACTAAGGATTTAAACCTTAACTGTAACTCTCACGATGATTTCTTTATACTAAGAGTTTTGTTTTTTTACCATTACAAATTTACGAGTGTTGAGGATCGGGGATGGAAACATGGACGCTGAAATGAAAGTTATACCCTCAATTTTTTATAATGTATTTTGTTTTTTTGCTTCTTTGCAGAATCCCCGTCATTCTAAGTTGGAAAAGGCAGACATCTTGGAAATGACCGTCCGGTACTTGCGAAACGTCCAACGCCAACAAGTCAAAAGTAAGTGGAACACCCTAAGCGCTTTCTTTCAAGTTTGTTTGATGAAAGTTTCGGTTTTACTACCACCAGTTTACTCGCTATGGTGTGGCCATCTTGTTTTCTCCCCCATTCGCATCAATGTAACCAAATCGAGGCTGAAAGCAAACCGATAGCGTGTTCTTTCAATGATAAATTCACTGTGAATCAGTGTTCCTTAAATCGACTGCATGCAGTCAGGGAACAAGACGAAGGTTGTGACAGTGTGGCAACGGTCTGTGTCCCTTTTCGAAACCACGACATAACCTAAGCCGGAGCCATAAGCCAAAGCCGTAGTTCGAACGGGGCCAATAAAGTCAAAGCCCATCGACACAAAACAAGAAATTATTTGCATCTAAATTTACCTGGGGTGTGACTGCAAATGTAAAAACCCCACTCAGAACACCTTCAACTGAACGGACCTCGGGAATTCCAGCATTTTAAGCGCTCCAAGCATTGTCTGTTGAAGTAGGAAATAAACAAACAGAAAAGGTCCTCGAGAGCGAGTGTGTTTGAAAACCTTTCTCTTTGCTTGAAACTACGGACAAGCGCAAGAGAATAGAAGCCAAAACAACGCCTTTTGTCGGTAGCAACTGCTGCCGTCAACACGGACTCCAAATGAAAGTGAAACCGTAGTAAATGTTGGACCAACGCGAGTTGCTGTTTACCAATCAATTCAAAAAAAAATCCCACAGTCTATCTGAAATGATTGATTCCCTATAGCTACAAAAGAAAAGAAAAAGGGCACTTTACCTCTTTCGGTTATTGCACAATAAAAAGAGATCAGTCTTATGGAAGGCTGGGTTAAAAAGGTGCCAATCCTTCTGAATTATAGTTAGGCCTGTGTGTATGATTTATTAAAAACAAATTGTTGGCATAATAACTCCCTCGAGTTGCTAGTCAAAGGAAATATTTTTGTTTAATTAAAAATGCCGCATCCGATTTCTGGCCGATTTTACCAGAAAATTTAGACTTAAAATTTCAAATAGCTTTTGTTTTTTGTTTTTTTGAGAAAGTTCAATTTTTTTTTCGGTTTAGAAGTCGATTTTTTTCCTGAGAATTTTCCATCGTAAATTTAAACTTTCAAAAATCAAGAAGAGTATTAGGCCTAGTATGTTAAAACGCAGTTTCATGGCCTCTGGGTTGTGAAGAAGATGGTGTTAATTTGTACCCCCCCAGTGTCAAAAAAGGATTCGTTTCTATAGAATGCGCTTAATCTAAAATTGATAAAGCAGCGACTATGGGTAACGGTGTTGAAATCAATATTCAATTTTATAGCTGGAAATCAATTAATGGGATGTGGTCAATCCGATTGATGGTTGTAGTGAGTGCTTGATGCATTACGTCTGGAAGTTTAAGTCTAAATGTACTTTCTTTCTTATTTTATTTTGTATAGCTTCGGTAGATGTCGACCCGGCAGTTCTCACGAAGTACCGGACGGGATTCGCCGAGTGCATGGGGGAAGTCTCGCGATACCTCGGCGGGGCGATGGATGAGAACCCGGACGTGCGGGCCCGCCTCTTGGGTCATCTCGCTGGGCTGTGCACCTCCCATCAACAGCACCGTGGACAGCAACCAATCAATTCCGGCGGTCCCCATTCACAGACTCAAGGAACCAATCACATGCAGCCATCCCCGAAGCCAGCCGCTGCGTCACAGGGACTGGATGCCATGGCTCGCCCCAGTCCATCAATCCAAGTCAACTCCGCTCAGCTACCGTACGCGAACTTCCCCACACCGCCGCCGAGCAGAGCCCATAAAGTAGCCGGGGGACGACAGCCGGTTGCAACGTTCCTGACCTCACCGAAGGTGGAGGGGGCAAGGACTGGGCTCCCCCGTCAGGCACCGATCGTGCAGGACCAACAACTCCCCCTGACGACCTCATCCCAATCTGACACGCCGGTCGCCAAGGGGGCAAGCACGCAGTCTGTAATCGTCTCACAAAGTCTACCAGCAAGAGCGTCCCCGCACCCGCGTCACTTTAACGATATGATAACGCTCGTACTGCCCAGCCAGTCACTCCCTGGTGGTCAGGTACCTACCCATCTTATCCCTGTCTATGCCCCACAAGCAAACGCTATCACCTCGCTCCCAGAAGTAGTCGCTTTTCAAAAGCCAAGTCCTGTCGCAACCGTATCAGCTGAACGCTCCGGCAATATCAGCCCCGCAGTCTCACCTGCGTCCACGGCAAGTCCAAGAATGACGTCAACAGCGCCAGCTACGATCACCAACGGCCAACAAGCTGCCTGGACTGCCATTCCGATATCGACTGCACAGCTCATTTCACCGCGACCAGGAGCTGTCGCCCCCTCTATCTCCGCCCCGCCGCTCGCCATTTCTTTCCCTTTTAATGCCGAAATCTCGCCACCGAGACTAGCCTCTCACGAGAAACCACGAGAGCAAATGCGACATCCCATTCGACTGTCGGGGGTTTATCCAAATTATGAAGTGTCTGGGGACGACGACCCAATGTGGAGACCGTGGTAGACAATTGTTTAGATAATAGAAGTGTTTTCATTTTCATATTTAAGTCAATATTTTCGAAATTTGTTTTTGGTGAATTTAATATATTTTGTGAATTAATTTAGTAAGATTTTGCCGCATAGGCCGAATTATTAAAATAGACAATTAATAAATTGTAAAATGCAAAAAAGTTTTTTCCTGGTACAAAATTAAAGTCCAAACCTCGTCACTAAAGTTTGATCTCTATTTCACTTTACAAAAGTCTTGTTTCTTAGTCAAAAAGTTAATTTCAATCTCTAAATATTTGGGTGACATTTCTTGGTCTCTGTTCCTACTATATTGAAATACAAAGTTTGCCACAAAACTGAGACTGTGTCCGAGTTGGCGGCTATGGCTACGTCTTCGGCCGTTGCCAAGGACGTTGCTATGTGCATCCTATGATTCAACGCGTGTTAGCATGGTAACCAAGCCAAAGCATCAGCCGCTAATTCGTTTGCGGCCCGAGGCCTAAATAGAAAAATAGTCAGATCCCTTTTGGGTGTGCTGTTTTGTGCGTGTTTGGATACATGGAACAAGACGAAGATGGCAGCAGTAGGATGAATGTCTACTTCATATCTATTTGGAAAATTATGTTTTCAGTTTGTTTCTAATGAAATGCATACATCTACCACATACGTGTTGAGTTCCCTGTGTGCTGTCGAGACATTGGGTACCGATTAATAATATACCAAAATGGAACCAGTTTGTTCTCCCTTGTAGATCAGGTCTAACCCTTAACAATTTAAGGATAAAAGGTCCCTCAGTGAAAGGCATATACACGCCCCTAATCGAGTACCTGTCAACAGGCTGTCACATAACGTAAATATTTGTTTGCCATTGATTTCAACAAACATGATTTTGTCTTCCATTCCAAAGTAAGCATTTTTCTATTTTTTTGATACAATAGGTTTTTGTACATTTTGTAATATGAAGAAGAATATTTTATATTTTTGTCTACTGATTTGATTTGCAATTACTGTAATTATTAATCTGATTGGAAAAAGGCGTGTTCGGTTTTTCGTAATTTAATTTTACTTAATTTATTTTTTGTTAAACATATAAACGAGAGTCTGTCCTAAAAACAAGTTCTTTGATTTGTTCTCTGTGTGATAATGGATGTTTAATGTGGATGTTATCCGATACAGAATGTGTGGTAGTTTTTCCGTGTAAATAAAAAAGAAAAAATAACAATGTGTTCAAATTACTTTTGTTTGAAGTGATGTCTATGCAAAACATGAAATTAAAATTATTTTTTGATGATCTCTTATGGCAAATCCTTTGTGTTTGCGTCATTTCTTTGTGGAAACGCACATCATTTTTGTTTATATAATTATTCCAAAACTTGTGAAATTTTTGAGGGCAGTTTAAAGGAATATATTATATTTTGAATTGACGAGGAAATAAAGATTTCGATTTTGTGTATTTTTGGTCGCCATGTCACCTCGAATTTTTTTCCATGCAAAAAGAAAGGAAGTACACGTAGAGATAAAAAGCACATACAGAATTATTACGGATTCATAATCCGTTATTACGGGTTCATAATCTGTTATTATTGATTCATAATCCGTTATTACGGATTCATAATCTGTTATTACGGGTTCATAATCTGTTATTACGGATTCAAAAATCTGTTATTACGAATTCCCAACTAAGTCCTTAATAATGGTTTGTGAATCCGTTATCATGGATTGAAGTCCGTCATAACGGAGAATGAATCCGTTTTAACGATTGTGAATTAATAACGGTAATAGGGTGTGGAATTTATTATGAGAAAAAAAACCCGGGTTTTTTTGCGCTCGTGGGCTTCCGTAAAATTACTGGTTCTAAACTTATACAAAGTAAATAAATACATTTACATACAAAATTACAGATGTACTTGAGTGCCCAGTTAAAAAAGAAAACCAAAGACTATTATATTTGATTGCGAAATCGCACTGATGACGACTGCGGGATTTTACCTTGACGTGTAATATGCCCCGTAGCTCGCCGTGTGCATGCACGGGCGAACTTTGCCCAACCCCGTCGCGTGCCAGCAGCAAAAAAAGACAATAGTTATCAATCGGCATTTGAAACAAGTTGGGACAGGCCTGGAACTTGAATTCGTCAGGTGGGTAGAGTGTTTACTTTTTACATACCACGACCTTGTCCCTTTTGAGACCCGGCCTACGTGTGCTGACCTAGACAATGCATAGATAAGCAAATACAGGTATGTAAATAGCACACCTGTGAAATATATCATATATATATTTTTTAATAGAGAAAACATTCTTGGCAAGAATATCATTTTTCAAACGAAGTGGATTGGGGACTTCAAAATATAGCTCTGCGACTTTTGGGGTGTCGTAGCCGACCGGTATACGGCGGTGGACTGAAGTTTTGTATTTTACATAATGTTGGTTCGAATCCTGGTGTCATCATTCGCGATACTTGTGTCCTTAAACAAGGCACTTTATCATAACTGCTTCCCTCCACCTAAGAGTACAAATGGGTACTGGTGCGAGCTGGGGAGAAACCTGCGATGGACTGGCACCCTGTCCAGGGGGAAAAGAAATCTTCTCCGCTCTTTTAATGCAAATGGAACTGAATATAAACACCGGCCTGTTGAGCCATTATTGCTCGGGGCACACTCCTTTTTTCTTTTCCTACACGACTTTCTCAAATTTAAAATCCACCAATAACCATTTTCCCCAATATCTGTGAAAACATTCCATCAACCAGACAAACCATTGGACTGAGACACCCCCCCCCCCAAACAGCAACCTTTATAAACACAGTTTCTACATTATTACAGTAAAAACCCTCGTCATTAGCTCCAACTTTCTGTTACTAGTGCTCCTGAACGTGGCTGTTTTCCTTAAAGCTTTACGAAGGCATATTTTAGCTCGTATTGAAGCCAAAATGATAGGGGGAGTCTGTTCCAAGGTAGATCTCCTTATAAGGTCATAACACAACACGAAGGTGTTTTGCGTGTTCACCGTGTTTGTCGATGCGATAGATTGATCCACAGGTATACACCTGTACAGAATTTCAATCAAGTTGTGACTTGTTGCCCGTCGGGTCTTCAATCGCACAGCTCTTCCCAAATTAATCAGGCTGCCTCCCATATCTCTGACTGGGGGTGTTTCAAAAAGCCAGACAGGCTCATATAAAACGAATTTTGTTTAAATAAAGATAATACAAAATCAAGTCGTAATGATACCGTGAAATGGGCTGGGGTTTCCTGCCCTTTGCTTGCTCACCATATCTCGTCCGTATTATTCTACTGGGGGAGATTTCCTGCAATAGATAGTTCCCAATAGACGCCATCTTTACGGGCAAATTGCATTTTGGCTTGCAGGCGCGCCAAGCGCTCAAATTATTAACACAGCCGCGCTGTTTACTAACCAATCATGCAATGAGTTTTGTGAAATGTGGGCGTGCTGCACGCCGTTCTCGCGCAAAACGCATGACTGTGTGTTCAAAATTGTCCGTAAAGATGGCCGACTTACGTCATATTGAAACCTATCTATTCCCGAACATGATTATCATAAAGTAGTCAAACAGTGTGTACCTTTTATCTTCCTGCTATTTTTTAAATATCCTGATTTCTGCATAGCCCAATTTCACGGCACCTTACCGCGGAAATCTGCGCTAAAGCCACCTCAGTAAAGCAAAGAAATCTGCGGGCCGTTCGCGATGATTCAGCGGTAAGCAGCCCCATAAAATTGGACACACGTAGGACCTACGCCCTCAGTGCAAACAATGAAATACATTTCTGATTTGTAAACGTTTCACGTCAAAATAGTGTTTTTTTTTAGGCAATGTCTATTTGTTTTTTTGTTTTTTCTTCTAAATTTCGTCTTTTACGGTAGCTTGTGATCGCGAGTTCTTCCTTGGTATTTTAACATAACTTAACAGTTAACATTATTACAAGGCGACATTCCATACAGATTACAGAGCACATGATGGCAACTATAGAGGCGAGTCTTAAGAGCTTTACAAAATAAAGATAAACTGACAGATTCCGTAAAGGCAGAAGGAAGATTTTACAATGTGCTACGACCAAACACCCACCAGGCTAATCCATCAACAGTTAGCCCATTGACGTACAAACGAACAAATAAATTGCAATTTTGTATATAAGCGAATCGTGCATTCAAATAGGTCATAGGTCTATGGATTTTGAGGTTTTTGAGCCTCTACCCGCACCGAATTATTTGCCCGCAGCGGTTGAAATAAATATCCGGGTCGATTTTGAAGAGATAGGCCTACTTCTCGGTTGACGATTTTAACATTAAAAATCAACAGACAGTCAAAAGAAATTGGAATCAAGTTTCGACATGTCCGTGGGACACTGTGGCGTGAAAATGGGTCACGACAACGTAAGCAGATTTCTCGATAGATCTCAAAGTTACACGTATACCGCCGAGACACTTCATGCAAATTAAACTACGTGATGTCAGACAACACTCATGCATATTCATGTCAGGCGACGAGGCGGGACAGCCATTTGCGGCAGGGCATACAGAGATGTAGACGAACTCTTTCATGCATATTCATTAGTTCTTGAGAACCTGCTAAAAAAGTATTGTATGCATAGTATGCAAACCGCACTGTGTACAATGCGCAATAAAGCAAACTGCTGCACGTTTCGTGTCCCGTCTGACAATGTTTCAAACGATTTTTTTCCCCTGACAAATTCCGAAGTAATAGGGTTGCTGATGGATTCATTTTGTTTGCGTGTTCTTCATGTTTTAAGAGAAGTACATCATGGGTTGTCGGGAACATGCTTTGTCAAATGCTTGACGTGTATAAATTGTTTGCACCCAGCAAGCGCCGAAACTAGGTTAACATTTTAGGGGGCATCAATTTTGCACCATTTTTTCTAGGGGTGTATGTCGCGTCAGTTAAAGCTGTAGATTCAGTTTGCATTTCTCTGTAAGCAAGCCCCTTTTCAAGACTCTTGTCATTCCATTGAATATAATAGAAACAGATAATCTGAAGTGAGTGTACAAAAACAAATACATTATCCGCGTTTAAATGGAAAACAGTTTATAAAACCAATGATTAGGGCCTACCACACGCAATATGACCTGGAATTCTTAGAGGGTATGAATGTTTCAGTTTGTTCAACTCCACGATTCAAGGTGATGAAGTTGAGGACAACAATTGATGTAGGCATATTCTACTTTTTGGCTGCGTAACAAGATTTCCTTTTTTAAAGTGGGTCATAACAGTATTAACACATTTTTTATTTGTTTTACATACTCAAATATTTATGACTTTTCACCTGGTCACGTTCCCACACCCGCAAGGTCATCGGTAATTAACACTTCTGTTTACTTTCCGCAAATATGTTGCTTTTGACAGATTTATGACTTTATGGTTTTATGAGCCCACGGGGCCCGGGAAGAATTGCATCGCTTAACCCCAAGCTCTAGGAGCCCGCGTTCTGAACCCTCGACCAACAAATCTTCAAGCTCTGCACCCACACGGTGTAGTAGACAGCATTAATACAGTTCATTTCAGTATTCCAGCTCTGTAAACGATTCAAAGCTAATTTAAGTTGAAAATAATTGCTTACGTTTCCGAAAATGTTAAACAAACAAAAAACTCTGCCGGTTCGCTTACCAACTAAGACAACAAAAGTTTGCACTAACTAGGAAATTGAATTCAAACTTCAACAGTCTGAATCAATGTAATTTTTTTTGGTATAAAACCTCGAAGAAATTGTAACATTCTGTGTTTAACAGCATAATTTTAACTTTGAACACCCCCTCAACCCCCACCGTACCTAAAAGAAAATATATACAAAAAATACACAAAAGTGTAACAATAAAACGAACTGATTTGCCGGACTCTTTCATCGTTGCCAGTGACCTCTAGGTCATTGACTCTCATGTCAGATACGCGAGGAGCAAATAACTTTTACACTTCGGTCATTCTCTAAAATTGCAGAAAGTCTTTAAAATTCCTTAACGTCCGACAAGGCAGAGATACCGCCAACTCGGGGTCGCCCGACTGGCGCTACCCCCCCCCCCAAATATGACAGAAGTGAGGAATCAATCATTACTCTTTTTTCAACAAAATAAACTTCTTTTAGTGTTTTGGCGGGAAGTTTTGATGGTATACAAACAAGAGCAGCTCTAGAAATGAACCATTATCAAGTAATGAACTGCCGAGTGGTGTGCTGCAACCTGTTCGGTACTCGCTGAATCCAGCTTCCCTGTCACCTATTTGAGATCATGACGATGCACATTCATAAACAACCTCCATTTCATGGTATACAGATGAGAAACTCCAACGATTTTTTGTCCCACAAATATTTACAACAATGACGTCTCCCATAAGTAGTAGTTTCATGACGTCATCGCAAACAATTCAACTTTGTTTGCTTTTTATTTCCGTTTCTGTTGATTCTTTGTTTCATTTTTTTTGGTGCGTTTCTTTTAACCAAAGTAAAATCATACGCATTGATCTCCATGACTCACGGCAAAAACATGTAAAAAATCGGATAAATGATCGCGTTTTCGTCGAAACTGTTCTCAGCTGTATAATGACGTAATAGTTTTGCTTTCAAAGAGGCACCCGAAATAAAAGAGTAGAAAAAAGTAGAGATCCGGGTAACACCCCTATCTCTATCGCAATCCGATTTGGGAACGACCGGAACTTCATGCCCATGCGTGCTTCACAAAGGAACTCACAGCTGGAGAGTTCACGCCAACCATACGAGAAAAAAAAAGCTTTTTAGAAATCTCGTGACAAAAGGAGTGTCGCAAAGCATCGCGTGAAAAATAATTGTCAATTTGTTAAACGAGGGAAAGAAAAAAATATCGTTATTATTAGATTTTATTAAATCGTAATGAATGTTTCGCCGCGGTGATCTCTTATTTGGGGGACATTTACCAGAAAACACCTCGTTTGAATTGCATTTAGACTTTGTTTATTTTAAAGAGGTATTTCTGATAACTTGTTTATTAACTCCTTGTTTCGGTTCAATAAGTAGTCAATCAACTGTATTCCTTTATTTTCGGGAAGTGTCCCTTTCGCAGGATCCTAATTGGTTTTCCCCGTCCGTTACTTCAAAGGCGGGGTACGCGCCGGAGACCACGCGGCCCCAGGTTACGTCTTACCGATTCCCCTCGACCCGCAACTCTCTTTTACACAGTGGTGTAACAAAACAGTTTTCATTCGGGTGGGGTGGGGGGAGGGGGTGGCAAACGGCAGAGTCTGATCCTAAAGGCCGCGTGACGCACTGAGCACCGTGACACTGAACTATTGAGGACGAGGTTGTGTGACGTCATTCAGCCAAAGGCGAGAGGGTCACAACCTCCATTTCACACATTGTTGCTCAAGTTCAACTTGTCAACAATCAAA
>CM021543.1:11425051-11438136 GCA_010994315.2 Pisaster ochraceus | reverse complement strand
TCTTTTCGTTTTGGGGGGAGATTTGTCGGTTCCTTATTTTTTGGTAGTCCAAAAACCAAAACGAAATAGTTTGTTTATTCAACGTGTTTATTAACGTTGTTTATTAAATAATGATGGCTGTTAATTACCCAAAGAAAACCGGGTGAGTTTCGCTCTCAAAGGAAACTATCTGAAAGTTCCTTTGAAGGAAAAAAAAACCTAATAAAAAACCTAATTTTTTCCAGAAAATGCTTTATATCAGATTCAAATCAATAGTTTTCCACAGGTTCTTCCTCGTTATATTTCCCATGCCGCTTCATTACCAAACATTGAAGTCATACGTTTCTTTACTAAGCATATACGCTCGTAACAAGTAAAACAATGCTGGAGGGAAAAGAAATGATTTCGAATTTCAAACTATCACATAAAAATGTTCACTGTTTCACTTATTCGTGTATTTATTTGGGATTGGAATGAACGGCATGTGTATTTTGTTCTGTTTTCTTTTCTTTTCCTAATACTTTATGTTTTTTCTTTTTGCTGGCGAAATCGAATCAGAACCAATCGACATGGGAAAGGAAACGCATTTAGACTATTACTAACCTGAGCAGGGGTATAGATTTACGTCGGTGTTCTTCAAAAAAACAACCCACAAAACTCTGCCAAAGACTCTGCAACCAAGTGGGGTTCTTCCTCTACACTATAACCTATCATTTTGCAAAGGTTTTTAAAAACCTTGCTTTTATTATTGGTTACCATGACTTAAAAACGTTTATTTTACTGGAACCAGCTTCTTTCGTAATACACTTGCGTACTCTTGCGTACACATTATTTCCCCCGCGCAATATGGTGAAGATTTTGGCTAAAATCTAAAACTTAATCCCCTCTTCCCACATTCATATTTTTCTTCTTCCACAAATCTAAAATCTGTGGTCCTGTTGACTTCTTGATTGAAATGTATTAATAGCTCTATTGTGTGTTATGACACGCGTGTGCTTAAACCTGGCCATGAATCTATTACAACAGGTAGAAGGACCTGGGTAGAGTGCGTTATCAAGATAAGACGGGCCCGGGTACAGGTAAGCTCCCCCAAAAATCGCGGTTTTGTTTGCCTTTCCCATGGTTCGGTACCGTGATAAAGACCCCCTTAAATACCATCAGTAAACAGCTCATAAACGCCCGTCTAAATATGAGCAGATTGGGAAATGCAAAGACTGTGGGCTGATAACGGCGAATTGGGGGCGTGATTGGAAATCCGATTTTATTGGGGGAAAGGTAAAGAGGACCGTCCTGTTGGGAAATTAACACTCGAAGAAAAAATAAGGAAACTTTTAGTTCGGGGCTGAGATGAAAATAATATTTCCAGCGTTACGTAATGAAGACTTGGTTGTTCACTCCATAATTCCTGGGTGTTGTATTTAGCTAGGGGCAGCTGCACTCCAACACAGCATCCTTGTTTTGTACTTTGAGCACAGGTTGCCATAATAGAGAATACGATATGCGGATCCATTTGTTTGACGAGACCCATTGATAGGGGGGTAGGAGAGCCAGGCCAGCGGACGGTGTGTCTCGTGATGCACTGCGTGTATACCCATGTGTACCTAACCACCGGTTGGACGAGCCAGAGTCACACACACTCACTGTGCACGGGGGTAGCCCGGGCTGCTCGCACTAGCCCGGATCATGACCCTGTCTCTGGCAACAGTACCGCTGGGAACGTTATCTGCGATCATTGTTTACCTTTCACTGCCTGTTTACAATTAGCTGAGTCGTCTTTGGGCTCGATGGGCGGGGTTTTCCCACACTCGGGCACGCTCGAGACTGGCCGGTAACAATGGCAGTCGGCAGGCACGTGTGGTTCGCGGATAACAACCAACATCGCAATCCGATGAGCAATACGGTGGCTTCGTTAAGCCCCGCCCTGCGGTCCTGTCACTGCTACCTTAATCCAATCGCGTGGCACGCGGCCGACTTCGGCCGCCCAATCACAGGGGCGCGCGTTCCAGCACACTCGTCGCCTGTCAGTAAGTGAGTGAATAAATTAACGGGCGGCTCGCGATTGGCTGAGTGTCGCGGAATTTCGGGTTTGGGGTTCCGTTGTGGGAACCGGTCTCATGGAATGTTCACACGAGTTGGTGAATTGAAGCATGCGTAAACGAAACGATTGAATAAGTACGTGCGGCCAAGAAGTTAGTCATAGCCCCTGTGTGTAGGCATTTGATGAGCAAATCCTTTCTCACAACTTGAAATATTGCTGTCACTGCTGTGTCGGTATTCAGTCGCACCACCAGCTTCTTACCTGGCACACACTCCGCACGCTCCACCGCCGCTCTCTGGAATTTTATACTCTCTGTTTGGATTTTTTTTTTGTACGTTCAACATCTCTTTTGATTGATTCCAACCAAAATGCCGATAGATACCAGCAACAAGCCAAAGATGCATGAAGGACGAAAGGTGAGTTTTTAAAGAAATTGTAAATATTGTTGTCTCCCTCCTTGTTTAACATTTAGGATAGGAACTTCAAAACTATTTTGTTGTTTACGATTTTCAACAGTTGTGCAATCGTGCGATGTTTGTGATGTAAACTCAAATCAGCTGACTCTTTCGTCTGAATTAAAGAGGCATCGTTTTTCATGTAATTAGCGATCGTTGTTAGGAAATAACTTTCGCAATTAAATTGCTGTTATTAAAAAAAAATACAAAGATTGATAAATGTCATGTAAATTGCAAATTGGTGTGATGATCCGGAATTCTAAGGCACTTGTTATATACAGTAATGCATGCAACTGTGGTACGCATTGCAATATGCGTCCTTTTCTGCAAGTTGTGCCCCTTTTCATGATATTGGTGCTATTTGACAACTCATTATTTACTGCGATCCCCATTGGAATTATCAATCCATGCAATCTAACCATGCCTATTAAAATTCTTCTTGTTCTTTGATTTCAGTCTTCCAAACCTCTGATGGAAAAGAGAAGACGAGCTCGCATCAACGACAGTCTTGGCCAACTTAAGACGTTGATTCTTGAGGCTACTAACAAAGATGTGAGTTTCTTTCTCATCCATTGCAAACATTTTGTTGAAATTTCCTTTTTGTCTGGAATTTAACTTGCTGAATATTCTGTCACTCGAGTTCAAATTTGATAAATATTTTGATAAACAAGTCTGGTGCGCTTGGAAATTAATGCAAGTTTTCTTCAAATGATGTTTACATTTGCACTTTCAGAACTAATTCAAGTTAATTACCAAACAAATTCTTAATTTTTGAAGTTTCATCTCGAGATAAGAATAAGATGTAATTTAAATTATTGTAGGCAGACTTATTTAGAAATGTTATGTGTTCATATATTTTCTTGATATGTTTGTGAACCCAATCATCCATGCGTCTTGGCAAGCCTCTTTCGCCATCTCAAGTTTCGCGCCCAATCCATTGTTGGACGTCTTGGGAGACGTCACCCCCAACCCTCATCCAATACGCGTGCGCAAGCAGACTAGTTAGTTAACCCACCTCCGTCATTGCTCTGTGTATATTTGCACATGTCGTTATAGCCAGTAACAGGCCGACACACGTGACCCCCCCCCCCACAAGTGTAAACACTGTTGCCATTATGACTTCACCGTTTTGTCTGATTAATAATTTGACCGCCAAAAATAAAATTGATGGCTTGATGACAACGGGGGTTGTAATCTGACACCTAGGAAAGAATTGAGCTGACATTAAGGTATTTTCCACGCCTCAAAGTGCGACTAATTGTAGAGTTGCACGTCGACCATTTCTCAGCGCGCAGCTCTTTACACCTGTTATCTGCAGCAATGGGTGATCCAGCCCTATAAGCCGGAATAGCGATATGCGGCACTTCACAACGCACCAGTAACCCCCACCAATCACACCACCCACCCCCCCCCCCAACCCCACAGGGCAGGTGTTACACACTCATCGCTTTTGGGGCGCGCATTTCAAAAAAATCGATGTGCACATCCTTATCGACCCATTTTGTTAAATTGAAAGCACACAGTTTACTTACGTTCTTTGTGTCGTTTCTTTTTCCTCCTTGCAGAGCTCCCGCCATTCCAAGTTAGAAAAAGCAGACATCCTGGAGATGACCGTCAAGTATCTCCGCAACATGCAGAGGCAGCAAATGTCAGGTGAGAAGAACACTCTGAAATAAAATAAAACAATTATTCAATAAAATGTGCTACTTGAAATGAAGTAAGCTACTTCATCCTCCGAAGCTCAATTTTTAAAGATGAAATCCAAAGATTATTTTACTCCATCTTCCTAAGCTCAAATTTTAAAGATCAAATTCAAAGATTATATTCAAAATATTTAATTGTTTTATTCTTTGTCTTTTCAGCTGCCATGACCAATGATCCCAACCTGTTGAATCGCTACCGCCTTGGATACAGCGAATGCATCAGCGAAGTCTCGCGCTTCCTCAACAACGGGTCAGAGGGCCCCAATGTAGAAGTGCAGACCAACCTGATAGGCCACCTCGCCAACTGCTGCAGTCCTCAGGGTACACCAGCTAAGCAGCAGCAACCACAGCAGCAGCAAGCCCAGTCTCCTCCTCAACACTCACAGCAGCAAAACAGCTACGCCCAATCACCCACTGCCTCACAAAATGTTGTCTCAACTTCCATCGCTGCAGCAGTGACACAGTCCGCCCAGCTACAGCCCAAACTGCAACAGAATCCTGCACAACTCCAGGTTGCTGTTCCGTCTGCATCATGCACACAGACCCTACCAACTGTTGCTGTGAGCGCTCCATATCAGCCCAACACCTTCCAGGGTGGCTTCAAGGTGGACAGTAACATTGCCCGTGTGATCTCCGGCATTCCAATAGGTGTCCCGGGTACCCTTCCCTCCGGTGAGATCACCGTGGTGCTCCCATCCCAGGCCCTCCCTGGAGGTCAGCTACCAAGCCACTTCATTCCTGTTTACGCCCAGAGCACTCCTCTACTCTCACCCCCAGCTTCCTCGCACAGCGATAGCTCCACCCCGTCGCCAATGTCGAGCCCCAATTCTTCCATGAACTCTCCCACACTGATGAACGGGCAGAAAACGGCATACCAGCCAGCAATCATCAGAGACTCGCCCCAAACGTGCTTCGTTACTGCCCCATTGAACTCCGCTGTGTTATCCCCAGCACCTTCCCCAGTCACCCACGGGGACGCAAGGGGCAGTGCAAGCAGTCCAGTAGCCGGTAACCTCGCCCCAATCATGGTGCAAGCTCCAACCCTCGTCACCCTCCCGGCACAAACTGTCTACCAGACCCCTCATGCACCAATCACAGAGAACGGTCATCCACTGCCCCATGTTCATCAGATCCCACGTAAAACTGTTCTGAGAGCTGTCAACGCCAACGTCCCACCCCACCATGTTGAACACGACTCCATGTGGAGACCGTGGTAAAACGGCCACCATTTTGTGAACACTTTTGTCGAAGACATTATTTATGCTTAGTGCGTGGAAGTGTGGTGTGAAACTTTGTGTTGCAATTGTTTAATTATCCCGCCTTTTTTTCCTGGTGTCTTAAAGTTTGTGCTTGTAAAAAAAAATCAAAAATCATTCCCGTTGAAATACGAAACAGACAAAGATTGACTAAAACTAGCATTCCAAAATCCTAAATCAGGTCGAGTGTAGAGTATTCACTGTTCACTGCTTTGTCGTACATTCCTAAAAACAAAATTTAAGGGTCATGAGTTTGAACAGCTTGCTAATTGTATTCACAAATTACACTTACAAATTCTGGTTGTTTTTAGCAGCAAAGGTTTAATTTCGCAGATTATTTTGATACATGATCACAATTTTTAAAAATAAGATTTTATTTTGTGCTTTTGTTTGCTTACAGCTGCTCTGTGAAATGTCCTTTTTTTTTTAAACGAGCTTGCAAGATTTTGTGTTCAACTTGTGCTATGCTTTTTAATTTGGAAAAAAACAATCTTGAATCAACCTCAACACCGCAGCCATCTTTTTCTCTTGTATTCACTGCTGCCAAAATTTGTGTTTGATATTGTGTGGAAATGTTTTCGAGATGGCTGTAGAAAGAGGGACGTCTTAGAGAAATGTGATCGGCACAACTGCAAGTTTCTTAGACTGGGTTTACTGTCTACTGTAAATATACAAAACATTAATTTATTTTTCGTGGCAAGCCTTTCTCCAGACTAGCTTAGAGCTATGCAACGTAAACGTTTACAGAAATTACATTTGTACATAATATTTTTTAGAGTTTTTATCAAGCTTTCGTGCTTCCAGGTTTCTTCCAACCGCAAGACTTAATTGTGAGATTGTTTTTGTTGATTATTTACTGATGATCATGACGTAACCAAAGTATTCAGCCGTGGTGGT
Organism: Pisaster ochraceus; assembly: GCA_010994315.2. NCBI lineage: Eukaryota > Metazoa > Echinodermata > Asteroidea > Forcipulatida > Asteriidae > Pisaster > Pisaster ochraceus. The sequence continues at coordinate 11,431,808 of CM021543.1, read as the reverse complement.
TTTCACCGGATGTGCCTAAGATTTGTTCTTAATTTTTGTACGAATTCTAAAGGATTATATTTTTTGGATGACAAAATAAAAACATGAAAGTGAAACAAATTTGCTTTAAAATGAAAACAAGTTGGTTTATGTCTGTTTACTTTTTGCTACTTGTTGTGACTTTTGAAGTAACCTTTTAATTGTTTTTGTTTATCCGCTACTGATTATTCCACATGTTGATACAGAATAACTGAATAAGAAAATTTGAAGTCTTGGGGGTTCAAAACAATTGCGTGCAGTCGGATGTGATGGGGTGGGGCAATTCAAAGGGACTTATGGGTGCGGTAATGTGATGGGTAAGAAAGATAGGGGGTGGGACAATTAAAAGGGACTTATATGCGAAGAATGTGATGGGTAAGAAATATCAAGGTGGGGGAGCTCTTGGGCAAAGGACCGGGGTTTGTTTTAAAGCTGATTAATTTAAACGCCGGATTTTGTTTGAATTTAATCGAATAAAACACACTAAGAACATGGCAGAAAATACAAACACAGTAAGTAAAAAGAGGATAACAATGGAATTAAACAAACGAAAGTACAAAACAGGAAAGACAAACGAGAGCAACTGCACAAAATCATCGAAAGACAGCCCCCAAAAGCTAATATCTTAGACTGATTTCCTTTAATGTTGCCCTTCAGTACATGATGGAGTACAGTATTGTATTAATAGAACAGGGCGTGTCGTACGCGGCCATTGAAATTTTTCAATGACTATCTAAACATCGGCCCACTATTTCTATTAACGTCTTGGTCCGACTCTGAAGAAAGCTGTGACGTCTTGATGTTTGTGTACGAAATATTTCACTTCAAAAAAAAACCCTGTCCACGCTGCACAATTCTTGAGGATCAATTACATTCAGTGGGAGGGGATGTATTGAACATCACACAAAGATCCCTGAAATTATCTGAAATCAATGCTATTTTAGCTTTAAGAAGTGATGTCTTATTACAGCAGTGCGACATTCCTTCTCCCGCGCTTTTACACACAAAAAGGCGGGAAACTCATCGGTGAGGGTTCCTTGGACCATAAGACCGTAGCAACCACTCATTGCGCAACCTCTCTCGTGGGAGGAGTGTGCTGATGTGGAGTGCCACGTTCTCTATTTTTTAAGTACTACCAATCGCAGCAGGAGAGTCTAGGCTCCGTGGTCCAAACAAACACTGAAGTTTGCTTTGCTCTGGGATCAAAGGAGAGTAAAAAGGGGCTTTAGGTCCTAGGCTAGGTCCCAAGACGGCAGCAAAGAAAACACAAGTGGTAATTATTTGAGAAGGGGGGGGGAAGGGAATCTTGCATAATGCTTTGAGTGTGCGCTGGATTAACTTTGCCAATTGAATTTGTGAGGTCAGTGCACTACGAAGAGGACACCATAAATTGTGTTTTAATTGTAAAAGGAACCCATCATTTCGACCAATGATTAATAACCCCTTTTTATATACACTGCTCGTTTACGGCACTTGGTTGAATGCATCCGAACACAGAGATGAAAGGAAACAGCCTGCCGGCTCCAAAAATGAGGATGGCTGCAGGATGGATAGTTCATAAAGAACATAGACAAGATTTGTACAACAACCACACAACATATCTTTTTAGCAACTATTTTTCAAACATATAATCAGTTGCCGCAAGACCAAAATAAACATTTTGTAATAGTTCGCGATACAACGTTCCCGCGGCTATTATTAACCCAGGTGAAGATGGCCGGCAGACACGACGGCGCGCAGGTCGGCAACGCTTCAAGCCTCCGAGTCTAAAGGTAGCGAGGCGCGTCAATTCCCCGAGAACGTTCCCACGGTTTTACGTCGTCTGCACGTCGATAATGAGTAGATTGTTAATGACCATTCCGGTGCCTTCAGTTAGAAAGAGAATACAGGACATACCTTACACTCTGATTGTAATCGGTAATGAGGGAAGTTAAAGAGTCTTACTTTGTAAAATTGTAAGCAGCAATGTCTACTTGAATACTTGTTTAAAAGCGGTAATGGGGGAAGTCTGTCTCGTCGTGTGATTTGTCAGCAACAGTGTCTGCTGTCTCGCAAAACACTCAATAATGTAGGCACTGATTTCATGGAATTGTGACAAGTGCGGATTCTCAAGGAAACAGAAAGGTTGCTTATTCTTACTGAAATATTTTACAAAATAATTTATATCATGGAGTGGGAATAAGTTATTTTAACACCACATTGAGGCTTTATATTATGCGTTTAGACATGAATCTTTGGAAATCGGTGTGATTTTCTGCTTTTGAGGGAATATAAGTGTAAAGGTACACGAATAATTTGAACTGAAAAACAAGCAGGGAACTTCGAGCATATTTCTTCTTCCGTTCATTGCAATCTGACCCCATCTTTTGATAGCCAAAGAATGTTTGGCCGTGTCATAAATCAAGGGATTTCGGCTACGGCTATTGGCTACGACTATGGCTGTTGGCTACGGCTATCCCGTTGGCTAAAAAAAAACCCACCCGACAACGTTGAAGAACAGGTTTCAATGGCACAATCTGGCCGTAGCCATACAATGCATTGGGACTCGGCTTCGGTCTTGTTTCAATAAAAACCAAGATGGCGCTCCGTTGATGAAACACCCCCCTCCCCTCTTCCGGGGGCGGGTTTGCTACCAACTGTACCCAACCGCAGACAAGGAATTAGATCCACGTGTGTGAGGAAATAAAAGAGACGTGACATAATCCACGCCGCGGTGGTTTTTACATTATCATCATTTCCAGAGTGCTTCCGTTGCTGATGATTGTCTTTCGTCATAATTTTTTGTTTGGACATATAATTCCGAAAATTGTTTTCATTTTCTGATGGGCCTCATAAAACACCGAACGGATGTCAGTTATACATGTGGGCTTCTGCTTGGATGATCACGGTGTCCGGCAGTGCATGACACGGCGACACCGGCAGTGAAACATGGAATGTGTTATTTTCTTGTTAAAAATACAGCCCTGACGTAATCAACATAATTCGCGGAACTCAAGTCAAATTTTAGTGGACGTGGACAGCGCCCTCTGCGGTATACATGCGATATGGTCTCTCTCTCTCTGCGCTCAACGCATTAAACTTTTCACAGGAGCAAGAAGCGAAATATTGTGATTTGAACAGCAGAGGAGCAGTCAGTTAATGCTTGAAGTTGTGGCACCTATTTAATGTATTCCCTTTTAATTAACTCAATACCCACACAGCATGGCGACACAAATTGTTAATAATAATAGCACACCGTCAATTTCTACCTAATAGGCTACTCAATACCCATTCAAATCAATACAGGACAACTTCTTCAGTCCTGCTGTTCACTCATTCACATTTACTATCCTGAAATACGTTAATCTTTTGCTTCCAAACGTCTCGCACGAACATTAATTATCCGTCCTTTCTTCGCATTTATTTTCAGCAGCGTGCCCCCCTATTTGGTGGTATGGAAACATGATAATTCCCCATTGTCCACGACAGAAGAACACCAGTCCGAAGTTTGCACTATGCTATCGAACGGCTCGTCACTTTCCTTCTTGTGCTCTTTTTAACTGGAAGACTAACACCTTCACGACCAGACATCGTGGTATTGTTCATCCGACAAACAATCGTCTTCAGAACAACAGGTTACCTGTCTGGCGGTCTGGTCTTAGATCGATTGACAGATAAACGTGGCTGAAGCAGGTTAACAGCCTATTAATCATATAAGGGCCATGATATTTCACGGCAGTGTTTGTGGTCATGGCAGACCAACAAATGACACACAGTGCGATAAGACAAACTGTTACACACTTGCTCTGGGCACTAATCCCAAAATTGGCAACAAACAAACAAAAACATTTACAAACAAACAAACGACAAGTTTCCACAATAGTAACATCTGTTTTAATATTGTGCACGGGAGTTGTGTGTAAATGCATGTTCAGTTTGCGGTAACAACATGTGTATGTTATCTACTTTGCTGTATAGATTTGTTCTTTGGGAACTTGTCTTGCTATTTATTCTGCTGGCCGCAGAGTGAATTTCGGAATTCGTGAGACTACTTAGTTCTAAAAAGAACTGCCTGCTTACAAGTACTACATATTTTTATGGAGGTAGGAGATCGGCCGGGACTACTATTTTCGGTTAGTGGATCGGTGACTTCACTGCCGTAGAGTGAGTTGTCTCAACACTTCAACTAGTTCTAGTCATCGTCAAGAAACTGAAGAGTGTTCTAGATTCTGGTCTCTTTATACTAGGATTTAGAGGTTTTAGTATAGTGTAGAGTCAAAACTGCTCTGATTTTGTGTGACTTTTGTGTTGAGCAATTTTAGGTGTGGGTCTTTTCTACCTCCACGGTCTTTCCAAACTTGCGGCCGGATACCTTGCTCCCGTCTTAACGTTCCCACGGTCCCCGGGTAAACAATTCCTGGAGAGGTGATAATCAACATAAAAGCGTTGATGGCTGGTGTCCTTGGGTTTAAATAGAGTGGGGGATCGGTGACTGAACAAGCCGCCGGACCACAGGCTCAGTTTCCTGGGCGGATGTTCTGGGGTGTAATTTAACAACCGAACCCTCTTTGCACTTGACATATTAGAGATATACGTGATGTATGTACCTCACTGTTTGCTTTTCCCAACAGACGTGACTGACGAAATCACAAAATGTTTGCGAAAGACAAAATTCCACCCTCTCAACGAGAAGTTGAGAAATTCGCATAACCTTTTCAAAATCTTAAGTTGTATGCAGTCCGCATTATTTGTGTGGTTTTGTAAACGTTCTGGTCTACATAAACTGAAAATGCTGAATTTGGTCACAGCATCTGTTCACACGATTGAATGTTTTGCTAACATTCGGCCGTCCATGCCAACCAGCGCGATTAAGGTCTATACTCAGTTTTGTTTAGTCAGAGCGCCTCCATTTATTATATATAGGCCTACAATATTGACCCTTGCTGGTACCCTGTCACACGCGGCCACTGTCTGCCGTGCTCACCACAGTGAGTCAAATTGCAGGTAAAACTATAATGGTATGCGTGTAATGTATTTATGTTAACGGCACAATTAGCACCAATTCCCGGAATAGGAAACGAGAAGTTGAGTTTCAAATATGGAGAGGGAAAAAACCTCAATGGGAAAAACCCATGCAATCAGGTTGGGACTGAAAACCCAACCCACATGCACGGCTCCGGTCTGAGGTGGGATTTGAACCGGGGTCCAGAGGTGAAATGCGGGGGACAGAAACCGATAACCAACATGATCATCAAAAGCCACAATGTCTCAATTAATGCACACCACACTGTGTCAGTACTCGTGACTATTTATAAATATGAATGAATATTCATATATCCTACTTGATTTCTACCACTGCTCCTTCTACTGAGGACCGTGGGAAAATGTATAGTTTATCAAGTCTTGATATCTGCACCGTCGATCTCCTAAACAAAGGGGTGACTAGGTAAAAACCACAACTAGTTCCGAGAACGGGCTGTTAGCGCTCTGTCGATTCAATTAACTGTTGGTGGGGCCGGGGTTACCACTTTTTAGTGTACACCATGGACCTCCGTGACGGTAAAACTAAAGAACCCTGGATTTCTGAAGGTCTTTGTGGGTGGCTGGGCGGGGTTGAAGAGGATTTTTTTAAATCTTCGAGAGTTTCGCCAAATTCGGAGGTTAGTGTGCGGTGGGATGCATGGGTTGTGCTTCTGTAGATCTCTGGGAGTATTCTGAATTGCTTCTTTTTGTTACCATCCGATGCATGTTTTTTTTTAAAGACATTGCATTGCAACGCCGTGGTTTGTGTTGGGGTTGCAGAGTTCGGTGGTGCCTCCATTATTACCATAATAAAGTCAAGCAGTACTCGACAGAGACGAACATCAATCGATAGTGCTGCGATTGTGCAACTTAGCGGGCCAGAGCGTTGTTGTATGCAGTCAACATCTGTCATCTTTGGGAGCAGGGTCTATGTGCTGGGCCCAATTTCATGAAGCTTTTCAGCAGAAAATTATGCTTAGTAAATGTCTTTACTTGGCAAGAAATGAGCGGGTTACCAGTGGCAACAGTGTAAACTTTATGGAGTGTTGGCTGGTCACCTGTTTTTGCTAAGCAATATTTGTCTGTGCTTAGCACGTTTTTGCGCTTACAGGCTCAAATTCAAAAGTAAACCAACACAATAATACTGGGTTGAATTTGAAACCGCAATACACATTATAAAGGAGAGTCTGTTCTGAATACGTTCAGCCATGGAGGTCGACATAATAAAACCTCCATGGTTGAGCCACGTTGATTGAACCTGCAATAATGTGTTAAAGAGGCCGCGAGTTGGTATGTTCCTTCTGAGCCACCATAGCATAATCAGCTTAATAATGTGCTAATTGAAGGTGGCGAAGATATAAAGCCGGATTTACATCTCAGTGGTTTATGAGAGCGTGGGAAAACTGGCAAATAAATTATACACTGCAATCTACACCCCCAATCCACTAAACCAAGGTGATGGCCATAATTGACTGGTGACTGAAAACCTTCTCTGTATCCAATTGATTTGACAGAAGTTTTAAAAAAACACCCCAAAATAGGCAGGTGCCGCATGGCAGAACTGTCTTCAACAAATTCTTTGAAAGAAGATGAAATGGAAACCAAGTTGGTAGGGGTTGATTAGAGCCGAAACTAGGGTAACATTTAAGGGGGGCACAAGGGGTCACATCTGGCAAATTAAAACTGTAGTTTGCATTTCTCTGAAACGAGCCCCTTTTCAGCGCTCTTGTTATGCCAT
>CM021543.1:11399895-11424051 GCA_010994315.2 Pisaster ochraceus | reverse complement strand
ATTCACATGTTGCGCTGGTGAATATTGCGCAATCAGCTACACCGGCAAAACGAAAGCGGGCATTTTTTTCCTTCTTTTTAGAATCTCAATAATTAGTCAGCTATTTACAGAGAGGTATGCGAGTGGCGGCTTCATTCAGGAAATCGGTAGTGTTCCACATCCGCTGCCGCAGGGGCGCGCTGCTCCCTTGATAAACGACGGCCGCCGCGCGTGGCGTGGCTCCGCCCGTGGGAAGAAACGAAATCAGAGCAATTGTGTGGCGAGAGCTGGGGGTTCTTTAATTGTGAAAATAGACAAAATTAATCGCTGCAGTGGACTCACTTCCTGGAGAGGTTGATGAACTCGGCACAATCGCATCTGCATTTCCCTTTTTTCAATGAGTGACACCTACTCACGTTTTTCACCCTTTGTAACATGGTTATTAAAACCGATTATTATGTGCAGAGATGCACTCTCTTTTGATTTTTCAAACAAAACAGATTTTCTCACAACTGGCTGAATTTCAGGCGGACATTGTACTGCGGTGGCCTAACTGAGGGAGAGGGCACGGGGGGGGGGGCGACCATCCCTAATTGGTGTCCGCCCACTCCCTGGTTGCCCCCATTTGAAATCTGAACTTTTAAGATTATTTAAATTACAATTAGAAAAAAAATGTTGCACTTTAAAAACTTTAATGTGATAGTTTCAGTGTTTTTAAAATTATTTTTCCATTCACGTCAGATTATCTTAAAATAAAAAAGACATAACATGACCGCTGCAAAGGGGCTTGTTTAAGAAGAAATGCAATCAGAAATTGGGCAGAAATGTCTCCCTGGAAAAACAAATTTGCACCCTTACCCCCCTAAAATTGTCCCGGCGTTGTTGTACCTGGTGTCGACTGGGATTCAAAAGTTAATAGGTCTTTGCTGATAACCGCCACACACAGTAACATGGATGATGGATGCATTGTTGCAGGTAAAGTTTTTCAATTTGTCTCCCCTATACCATGGAGGAAGGAAACCCTCTATGCTTTCACCAACCCCGAACAATAAGAGATAGCTCTTTAAACGCACCCAAAATAAAAGAAACTACGGCAATAAAACTCGGGAAGAGGGATTCTTGATCAAAAGCTCTCACCCGCAGCCAATGTCCTAAAACTCTTGCTCACAAATGCGTGCCATCCTTTATTAATGGGAAAAGGGTGTAAAAGGGTAACAATTAAAGTCAATTTATTATCGAAAAGGGTCGTAAAAATGACCAATTGAAACGTAGAAAGACAAACGGCCGTCATTAAACGTGACAATCCACGGGTGTGTCGTATTATTTTTGTTTTATTTTAAGCGGTTTACCGGAAAAATGTACGAGCGTTTGGGGAGAGTGACTATAGATGGAACTCCACCATTGTTTCCACACCGAGTTGATGACAGGGTCGCGAACCGGGGGATTACATTCCGAAAGAGATGGTCGGCGGTAGATGGGTACAGGTTGACGGAATTTATATTGCGAGGAGTCATTGCATCGGAATGAGTGGACGCAATTCGACCGCAGTAGGATCGTGGGTGGCTCGGAGAGAAGTGGGCGAGATTTTAAGTTTGTGGGTTTCAAACAACAGAAGGGGAACATAGTTTTGTTGTTGCCATGTTTAACTTGTTACATGATTGAGATTAACTTATTTGTAACTATAAATATGAAGAAGTTACGTGAATCTTTTCCCAAAACGGACGGGTACCTTATGAAAAAAATAACTTGAAGAACTCACGGGCAGAACATTTCAAAGCACTTTTTGTAGTACAATGTGGTGGTGGTAAAGATGGTTAAAGTGACTGCAGTGACGATCATAACATGAAAATGACAACTATGACGGGATCGACGACGACTAAAAATGACAAGTTTTTAAAGTGTCCCTCAAAATTGAATTAAACTTGGCCCAGTCTGTTTCCCGTGTGGTTTTTATTGTCTGTTGAAAGTAACAGACATGCAATTTGTTAACTACTAAAGAAAGGTGAAACTGTCCTATAGCGCACGAAACATCAGTTTACCGTGTCTTTTCCAGTTTTCTAATAGCACTAATGTTAAGATTAAGAACAACGGTGGAATTCAGTGACGTTGAATTCAGTAAACAGTGACGTAACCGTGTAGGGTGGGGGGGGGGGTGTCATAAGTAAGGACGGCGGAGCAGCGTCCCAAACGTATCTTCCGAGAGACTGTTTCAAGTCGATGTCATCCATGCCACGGCACGGTCTGAGCTGAGGATACTTTACAAAACCACATTATTATGGGTCCAGCTTCGGGTCAACCGTACACGAAATTCCGCTACCGTCCGTCTTGGATTCCGTCAGTTAAGAAGCGTGGGAAAGCGCACAGCGTCCGTAACTCAACTCCTACACTCCACCGTTCGTCAACCTGTACCTAATTAGTATAAGAATACGCCTCGGACACGCGACTCTGTTTGGGACCTGGGAACGGCGGCTCGTTTTCCCCTTCGAACGCGTAGTGTTTTCCCCTGCATTGAAAAGTCGAAAGATAAAAAAGCTCCATGGATCGCATTTCCGGTTCCATTGTCGGGGTTTTGCGGAAGGAAATCTGACTTGGGGTGGTTTGAGAGGAGGGGAGAAGCCTGCCCCTATTGAAGGCAATAATGGGTTCCACAATTTTATACGGCTCTTTTGTGATTGTTGATATCACATGGCTTTCACCAAGACTATTGTGCACCGCAGTGTGTTTACTGAAATCCAAGTACGACCCGGCTGTACACAGCAGGCACACTAATTGCCTCTAATTAAACGAAAGTAAGAGGGTAAACAAGGTTCTTTCATATGAATTAAATATATTTTTCTTTCATAAAGTATCCGCTTGAGATTTCTCCCACGGAAATCAATGGAATCCCTTTATAAAACTATGTGCTTTAACCACAATAGACTATAGTGCTCGACCAGACAACACGCCACAATTAACTAACAACAGTTGCTACTGGCAATAAGTATATTAAAAACATAAAAAAAAAATATATATTTTAAAGGACGCGGACCAGTATCGGCACTTTGTGTGACGTTCAATCGGTCGCCGGAGTCACGAATCTTATGTTTTCTATTTTCACTTTCAAACATCGAGACACGCGAGATCAAAAACTAATTGTTACATTCATGTTTCAAAAGCTTCCTGTGTGCATCATTTCAAGCAAACATTATAGTCAAGCGAAGTTGTCAATGAATCTCCTTATGCCGCGTATGAGCCTCCGTCATCTGTGAAATTTGTGCAGTATTAACAATGCTGTACACACCCTTTCGGCTTTGAACACCTTAATGTTGCTTTTTTTCTGACCATAGGTAACCATGCATGAGATGAGACCATACAGAAAGATCTGTCTACTGAGTCACTAACCACGATTGCATATGTAGGCGTCTTGATTTAATTTATTTACTGAAGGTGTACCCAAAACTAGCCACTAAAATACAACACTCGTCTGAGACTAGCACAGCACTCATACAGAAACATCTCTCAGCTTGCTGGCCACCAAAACATGGAAGGGGCAACATGGGAAGACAAAAGCTCAGCTATGACAGATGCAGTTGCCAAGGACATCGGGTTGCTTCCAACTGATCTTCCTAACTTTGATGAAGGATATACATTGTACATGAATGGGCAAATCTCAACATGATTCCGACCTCGGTCGACTATAGAAAGAGAGAGAGACAGAGTGTGTGTACGGTACTCATCAAAGGCGAGAAAAGGATCCCAAAATAACCCCAAACACTTTACAGCAGTGTACCAAACTCCGGGGTTGTGGTCGCACCATAGTGGGACACCCTGGCGGTAAACCCCTCCACCTTGCCGGGAAACTCTCCGAGCCACGTGGCCACACACCGGCAGGTTTCCGGCACAAGTGGAGAACGTAAATATGGGTCTAATAATTTCAGGAGGAGGAAAGACATCGAAATCAAACTCCCTCCATTAGCGGCGAATTATAAATAGACCCTACCTTGTTTTACGAGCAGGTCATACGAAATAATCTTTTACACATGTTGCGGATTCGGCCGGTTTATGTCCGTCCGAACATGACCCTTTCGTTGAAGTAATAAGTCTTTTAGCTTTCGCCTTTGTTTCAGAATTGACACAGGATCGCTTATTATAATCAACTACCAGGAAACCATGTGTGTTTCATAAACTGGAAACATTGAACTCTGACGTAGTCAACCGAGTGCCGGTACAAAACACCGTCAATTTGTTTTACAGGAATTCATGTTCGAGTCCGGTCTGGCAAAAATGTCTGGGCCCTATTTCATAGTGCTGCCTTTAACACACAACAACGTGGCTAAGCACAACAACATTACGCTTACCAGAATAAGGTTATTTCATAGTGCTGCCTTTAACACACAACAAAGTGGCTAAGCACAACAACATTACGCTTACCGGAATAAGGTTACAAACCAAAACACAATTTCACATGTCCCATCTCTGTGACTGGTATTCTGTTCATATTTGCTGAGCCAACAATTGTAAAGCACTGTTTGTTGTTTTTAAAGCAGCTCTTTGATGGGCCCTGGCCATGTAGTAACTTGTCAGTGTTTAGGTCGCGTCCGCCGTATCAAGTGACTTCGGCTACAGCTACCGTTGGCTTCAACAACAGCGTTAAAGAATAAGACTTTTAGGTCAAAGCCACGAAACTGGACAAAACCGTATTGTTGAGTTTTATTCCACCTTATAAAGTTCAAAAACTTATTTTGATATCACCCACCGATAACCAACCAAACGGTAGAAAAAAGAGAGCAAAAACCCCCCAACCTTGTCACTGTCGTGTGATTGTAATGATAAATGAGAACTGGACAAAATAATTGATCCCTTTTACGATTCCGTCTGACCGATGTGGTCTAAATTGCTTGTTTCGAAGAAAGTATCATCGGAGTTAAAAGGGTAATACATCTAAATAGCTGCTTGTAATTGACAATTTGTAATGGCCGTTTTTGTGACGTTCCTGGATTATTATTGCAGGCCTTTCAGACAAAGTTTCCAAACCTCCTTTTGAAGCTAAGATCGATGGACAGTGACAAGTAAACAGCATTTGCCCATTGGTCGATGACACAAAAGGAGCAAAGTCATTAAAACAAAATTGATTGCGATCATCTTTACATTAACAATATATTACTTTCTTTGGATTGGTATAGGCATAATGAACAAAATTCAAACCCGACTTTAAAAAAATTATCTCAAAACATTTTGAACTTGAAAATTAGCGCTCAAAAGTTTACACCCCACCCCTTCTGAAAATCCTGCTTCAGGGTTCATACAAACTTCATGCAAACTTGCTCGCGTCCATCAAGCCATAATCCCTCTCTTTCAGGCTCAGCTTCTCACAATCCAGCAATTGTCAGCCTTTACATTCAGGTCCAATCCTTGTAAATATTACCCTAAAAGCCTCGTGTCAACACAACAAAGCCGTGGAAATCATTTCTGGTCCATGCCACCCCGATACAAAAAACCACGGTACTCAGGCCCACCTTGTGCACCGAAGATCCAGACAAAGGCACAATTCTGGTCCGGACAAGTCGATTGGATTGACGTCCATTTTCCTGCCTCTCTTTTGACCGGTGCCTTTGAATGGCAAACAAGGGAGAGCACCACCGGTGGGCTGCAACTTTCGCCGTAATAACCCCACCCACGTATTAACCGTGAAAGAAGCGTAATCCAGTAATCTTTTTGAGGAGTGAGTGAAGTCCAGAGCCAGCCAAGGATATGTATTTTTTTTCTGGGAACGGCCGGAGGCGAGATGGTCTTGAATAGGGGGCTAGCCTGTACCTGGAACATTAACAATAGTGATCATCAACACCGTGGCGTCCAGCCCCCGTTTCCGTAGACCAGACCGTTCAGACCACCTGGGCGCTTTGACGCGCTGCGATTCGTACCTATTGGTGATATTCCCGATATGGTTATGAACTTTACTTGCATGGTACTTCCAAGAATTGTTATTTTGTTAGTGACCTGTGAATATTAAATAGAATACTGTAATTTTATCAAGGGACTCTGCGGTATAATTTCGACGTCAAAGATACGAGCAACAAGTTATACAATGCGGAGTTCCAGTTCCTGCCTCTATGAAGACGAAACTGTACTCTCAAGAACGAACTCACACCCGAGCCTTCCGAACATGGCCCATCAACACCGTGAGGAAAATAAAATCAAAAATAGCTATAGAGTAGAGGGCGTCCAAATTAAAATTTTACATCTTATATGAATGATATAAAAGCAGTTGGTTCAAAAGACACTCGCACAGGTGATCACCATGACGCACCCCAACACCATCTTTTGCAAAACCACAACTTTAGGGCCTACACATCGCAGACATTTACTGAAATAATTGCTCCGACGTCCAGTGTAAAGACAATTAAAAACACCACCAAGACACACACAGCTAGCCACGGGCAACAGTCCGGCCCATCAGCCCCTCCTGTCAAAAAAAGTCTGAATGAACGCCCGGACTGTCTAACCGATTGTTTTTTTGAGGGGCATGGAAAAATTGTCCCAGAGCAAGACAAGATATGGTTACAAAAGTGGAATTTCGGAGATACCACGGGGGACTGTTAGGGCATGGAGCCTCAACAACTGATACCTCATAACGGTAAGACAATGGACCGTTGGGGACAAGTTGGTTTTCTGACATGTTGCAGATGAGTGTTTAATAATCGGACGAGGAGAACTTAAAGCCAATATTCACTTATGTACTGTATACTCAAAGCTTTTGTTGGAATACTGAGGAAAAACACACATCAGGCGTTTGGTGTCAGAATGGAAGTAAGACCGAAGCCTCAAATCACATAGTTTGGGTTCTGGATTGTTCATTGATGAATGAGTTGTGAAATTTCCAGATGAATCTTTTTAATTATATTTCTGGTAATGAAACCAAAGGATGCCTCATAAGTGAACTTAATCACTGTAGCTCACAAGCCTGAGGAAACCTGTAAACAAGGTTTTTTCTTTTTCTGTGTGCACCTGCAGAAACACAAGTTTAAACCCCACTCTTCCACGATTAGTGTTCTGGGTTCTTTTACACGCACTATACCAATCCTAGTACACAGGACTTACGGCTTCATGTCCCATCCGAAAAACATCGCAATCATAGTAAAGTAAAGTAGCTCAAGGACACAAGTGCCACTGCCTAGACTCGAACCCACACCCTGCTGATCAGAAACACCACCGCTATTTTTTTTTTTGGGGGGTGGTCTTAAAAAGGGTCCTTATCTAAGTTCCACTTCCATAGCCACGCAGACATCTGCATTTCAGCGCAATAAACGCTAAACGAACATCATGGAAATTGCACTCAACAAGTTTGTTTTGAGTTTAAAGGATTACCTTCAAGGCTATTTACCTGTGCACGTTCCTCGGGAACATTTAAATAATGTACTCGTCTGGCATTATTGTAAAAACACGTGACCACATGGAAAGTCCAAGATGTATGGTGAAATCTATTTGAACTATAGGCTGGGGTAGTGAGTTCATACTGTATTAAGATTGGCTGCTGTACATCAGGAGACAAATAGACTGAAATAGGTCCCCAGAGAGTCAACAACCAAAATAATAACAATTCTCAGGATCATGTCACCGGTTGGCGCTGGGAAATGAATGATATGCTAAGAGTTAAATGTGTTTTTTAAATTATAAATGTGTCGCGTGATATATACACCAAAAAAACTCTTCTTTTTTCCCCTCAGATTCTTGACTCGATTCTTTCAACAAACACCCTGACGTCATTGCTCATGGGAAAGCAACGATTCCCGTTACCTTCTACGAATCGACGGAAACTGCGGTGGTGGGAGGTTGTTTTGGGTCGCCCCAATGCCAGTCGGTTCCCCACGTAGGCAACGTTTTCAAGAAACGATTTAAAAACAGAATCGGATCTTGGTCCCAACCATATTCAGTTTTACGTGCGCGGTTCTGCTTCTGGGGATACTTAAGTTCAACGTAATTTATGGCTATACAAATTGTATCCTATAGTTTGGTTTTTATATTTTCAGGATTTTTGTATAAATAGAATTTTAAAAGAAGAACTGTTTGTGGAACTAGTCTTCGTTTGAGTTGTCTCTGTTTTGATTCGCGCGAGACCTGCACAGCCTATACCTTTCGATAATTTATGCAGGACAAGCTAAAACCCTACTTTGCTTTGACTAGGGTCTTCTCCGAATTAAAAGTGCCATTCTTTTGAACGATGAAGTGGGTGATTTCTGGTTAATTTTACACACCAACGTGTGCCAGCCTCGGCGCCGGAAATGGCGGGAACTGTGGGCAATGCAGCAGATATGCTCGTGCGTGACACGATGACTTGATGGACGCGCGCGTGTAAACTTGATTGTGTACTTGAGCGTATATCAAAGGGACACGTTGCTTTAGATTGGGCTCTTTGGGCTATTAAAAAGCGTTTGCTATGAAATGAATATAGTTGGGAAGATGTTTTAAGTAGAATATAATGATCCACATCACAAATATAGGCCTACCTCGAAATTGTGAGGTTGTCCTTTCATTTCGGGAACGAACCCGGTACGCCTTTTTGTGAAGTCAAAACATTGGTTGTACAAAATGGCGGACCGTGTTATTTTACGAAGTAAAAAGAAAACCGTACAATTTCGAAGCATGTTTGTGTGGAGCATTATACTCTAGTTTAAAACATCTTCCCAACCATATTGATTTCAAACGCTTTTTATCGCCCAAATCGCAAAATCCAAGACAACGTGTCTTTAAAACGGTTTCCGACGGTCTTTGTGAGACAATAATTTTCTCGTATGTGTTCAGGATGGAATGATTTATCTTTATAGGACTGAATTAGTAATGTGCCCAATTTACAGATTTGAGATTGAAAAATAACACATTTCTCGACCAATCATGTAGTCCTAAAACTTTGGACTCGTAACAGGTGTCAATTTTAACAGTGTGTGCGCCAATAGATGGACAGATAGTCAGTGCAATAGTCAGTACACAGATAGATCACAGATCACAGGTAGTCAGTACACAGATCATAGGGATAGTCAGTACACGCCAAATGTTTCAATGGCCGCCCGGGACGCATTGCCGTACTGTTAGGTTTTCTCTCTCTTTCTCTCTCTCTGTCTCTCTGCAATTTTCAGTTGACATAAACTCTCCAACTAAAATGGCCCGATGCCTGGGCTTGCATTCCCCCGCATGCGATTTCAGTGTTTAGAAGAAGCCATCAAAACAGGATCCAAGACGAGGACGCATCATTTTCACAATAAACAAAGTGCACTTTGCTCGGCGCCAAATTCTCGCGATTGCCAGAAGGGAGAAACTTTTTAAGTGATTTCTTGTTTTTGTCTTTCGGGGTTCTCGGAGGAGAGGGTGGGATCGGACAATGCCAACCGAAGTGGGGTTGTCGGGTTTTTCTGTTGCGTTATTTATAAAAGGGGAATTCGTAGTTGTGTATTTCTCAATCGTTACCAGAATAGGATCGTCCAGGTATGCAATGGTCCGGGCAATTTGCTTTTAACAATAAAGGACATCGTTTTTTTTAATACTGCTTCTGTTGTTTGTATTCACACGGTATGCCTCGACACAACAGGCGAACCCAAAGGGGGAGCGAAGGCAACACGGGCGGCAATTTCCGGCAAACCCTCCCCTTTAATGTTGGGAAAAGTGCCCGCCGGTATTTTCAAGAGTTGATACCTTTGGCTCGGAAGGAAAAGAGGCACAACATTATGGAAGTTAAAAAAACTGAGCTTGGTAACTCCACTTCCACCCTTTAATTGTTTCGCCAAATCCTTTAATTGTTTCGGCCAATCCTTTAATTGTTTTGAGTGATCCTCACATTACTAAAATGCCCTTCAAAACCAAAGAGAGACAACACCAAAAAGAGCCAACACTCCTCCCGAAAGAGACGGGTTCCTGTCAGGGACTTGCACCCGCAAGTTTTCTAGCAATAGTTACTTCCTATTCTACACCAAAGCTTAAACGTCACATACAAAACAAAGTAGTTGTTTTGTTTGAATCGAAGAAACAACTTGCATGTGTAACCATGGAGGAAGGGTGTAACAGAGCTTGCTAATTAAAACACCGAACTTCAAGGTATTTTTATTCAAGTATTAACTACGAAGTACAAGCAATGCCTGTACGTAACAATTGGACATACGTATAGAATCCACATTCGACAAATATTGATTATCTGCAATAAAACGGCGGTGGTAAAGTTTTTACTGTGGACAGCGGGAACCAATAGCGCCCATTTTGACCATAAGACCGGGGGGAAAAGAGCGGCCAACCTTCGAGCGGGAAACGACCGACCTGTTGACCTGGCCGTCGTCAGTTTGGGCACAGCAAATAATGATGAATGGCTAAAACCACTATGTCTTATTTATTTAGAGAACACGACGTGGACAAGGGAGAGGCTTCTGTACCTTTGGCGGCCCGTGTCTGATGTCCACGCTTCGCCTTGAAAGAAACAATATTTTACGGGAGCGATGTCAACGTTGTGTAAATTAAACTGCGGACACCCACACCGCCAACTGACAGGAGCGGGGGACCTCTATGGATATTTGAGTCCAGACACGGCGATTGTAAATATTTCAAAAATGACCGGGGGTCGACGATCAACCGGCGACTGCCGAGCTGTGAGAAAATGGTTGTTTTGACAAGAAGTATAGCAAATCTGGGTTTATTTGAAGCTTGTTTAGGGTCACTAATCGCAAGGCCAAATAACCACCCAAATGAAGGGGGGGGGGTGCTATCGAGAAATTGTCACACTAGTCAACTACTCCTTCCGTCTACCCCTACATGCATACGATTCACGAAGCTATCGTAATGGAGTGACCCCAATTTTATGGGTACGTGGGTTCACCTCCCGCTAGCGGTTTTAAGACCACAACGTGATACGATGCGCTCCTAATTTATAAAAAAAGACCTTATATCCAGACACCACCATTATTAAGATTTTTGCTGATTTGTTGGCAACATTTTAAAGAAAGATACAGTTTATACTAACAGCTGCAGTGAAACTCACACCAAGTAATTTTCTACGGCCATTAACTTTTTGGAGTATTTACCATTGAAACATATCGAACTATTCAAATGTTTAAACAAGCAACTGAGGGGAGGAGAATGGTTTGACCATGGAGGAAGGGTTTGACAAAACCAACTTAGTTGTCATTTACTTTAAAAAAACACCTTCTTCCATTACAATCCGGGTGAAGTGACTGGTGATATAATGTGTCCCCAAGCACACACACGTGTGAAAAAAGGGGGCAATTTGGTTTCAGTTAAAAGGTTTTTTTTGTGTGCTATCGGTGTCCCGTCGAGGCCGACCGTCATTTACGAAGAGAAAATTCCTTTCTGCCCAGATACTTACTTAAGAAAATATTAGCGTGGGTTTAGAGGGCTAGAGGGCCGGGCATATGGCATGGAGGCCGCGGCCTTTAATAGGACCCACTAGCCGGCCAGAGGCCCCCATCATCCCTCCTCCGCTCGACCTCGGTAAACTCATGGACATAACACGAAGTGGAAATAGGCGTCGTGCGAAACAACCACCTTTTTTTTTCATCGTCATCTTTACCAGTTCAAATGTCATCGTTTTCTATTGCGGTGGTTGGCATTTCGGCCTGTTTGTTTTCTATCAAAAAACATAGACATGAGTGAGCGTTTATATCGTAAGGTGAAGTTTACTGGATAAATGCCTGATGGGGTGTTTCTTCAGACAAGTAAAAATTTAAAACGTAAACTGCAAAATCTGGGGTGTTAGAGTTGACACCATAGGTGCTGTCACATTTTTTATATACACACCGAAGAGAGAATCAGAATTAACAGTATACGGCGTTAAAATAGCACCAATGTAATTGTTTTGGTAGATATCAGTGTTATTTTGACACCATATGGTGTAAATTTGATTCTTTTGCGTTGTTTATATGTGACAAGACCCATGGTGTCAACTTTACCAATCCAGTTTTTGCAGTGTACATACAGTGTGCTTTGGATTATCAGTGATGTTGTACCTTTCCGTAAGCCTACACGTAGAGAGGACACGCCGCACTAACTCATGTGAATATTATTTCAAATACTAAGCATGAGCGGCCATAAAAAAAAGGCAGAAACAAAATTTACAACTTTTAAATTCCGAAACATCCCTGCGGTACCTCCCACGATACAACCGGTTGACCTTAAAGTTGACCTGACGGTAACCGATCCGTGGGTTTCATTAATGGCCCGTCCCCTTAAACCTCCACATAGTTTCAAGATGAGGTGATGGGTGCCGTCTCGAGAGGCAACCTCGTCCTCCCGGTGGGGGTATACCCGTGACCCTTTCGTTGATAGGGCTGACTCTTTATTTTGCTGTGGTAGTCATGGGATCGACTGTTTCGTGGACAAGGTTGAGGCGTGATTGGCATTCACGTGTGCTGTTGACACCGCGTAATCTTAGTGAGAGAATACTCGATGGGTTTTAGAACCCATGACGCATGGGTTATACAAACTTACGGTAAATATTACATCTACTCAGTGGTTGATTTCATTTCCTTTCCTCCGTGATTTCACAGCGCTAAGATTGATCTTAAGGTGTGTCTCAATCTTAACTGCTAAAGCAAAGTGTGACGTCACTGTACAAAATCACTGCGTCAGGCTTTTAACGACGTATTTGTGTCTGTGAATTCACATGAAAAAACACATGACAGCTGACACGACAGACATAACCCACAGCGGGAATCTTTCATGCTACCCATTTGCGGATTCTCAATCAGTCAAAGAAACAACCACACTAGTCTGCGTTTGCTAGAAGTATAAATAACAATCCTGGGCCCAATTTCACCCGGAGGTCGTTGGTTCAAATCCAGTCAATTTGCCTTTGTTCAAACCCAAATTATTCAGAAAATACCACTAAGAAATGTTCTTTCCAATGCAAAAAATGAGCGGGGTACCTGTCGTAATGTAAACTTCATGAAATTTCTGCAGGTTACCTGTTTCTTCTAAGCAAGATTTGTCTGTGCTCAGCAAGTTTTTGTTCTCACAGGCTTTATACAATTTGGCCCTGATTTGACGCACCGCCCCCACCCCCAAATGGAATGAAATAGCATTCTTCATTGCACCATTGTACCACCATAGTTGAACCATTGTCGAACCATAGTTGCAGCTAATTGAAACTGGATTTTACCCACGCCCCTCCGTATGACCAACATTGTGATATCATGCGCGAAGTGACTGCCTTAATAGTCCCAAGCCTTATCCTCAATAACTCTGCTCTTGATTTATTTGGACATCGATACTGGAATTCACTTTATCTGAAACCAATTAACTTACAATCAGGTCATGTATATTTTCACGAGCCATAGGCCGTACACCCCAATATTGTTAAAACGTGTGCGTATGTTGTGCCAAGATTTGCGCTCAAGTTGTCACCTGTTTGTTTTTACCAAACAGCCCGGTTAATTTGCGCGGGTATTTGAACGACTGGCGGCCGGCCAGCCGGTCATTCAACTGCCCGCCTCGCTCCGGGCAATTGACTTATGCCACGGACACGGCCGGCTGGTGTCGTATGAGTGGTGGTGAAGGGTTGTTGGTGTGGGGACATTTTGGGCGTGAAATTGCTCCTTTGTTTTATATAGTCCGTGCATAGAGCTCTATGGTCCGAGAGATAAACTATGTCTCCTAGCTGAGGACTAGCAGAGTACACTGTTCGAAACGTCGAGACCAACCCGCCAGCTCTTCTCATAGCCAGCACTATTTTTTTAAAGAGATTTACACGTGGTACCACAAGATTTATCACAGATAGTGAAGCTTACTGATTATGAAGTTCATAATAGAACCACCTTTTCCGGAAATATTTCCCTCTGAAATGAAGTCACATTCGAGAAAAACTGTAAAACCTAAAACACCGCAACAGCTGAAAATATTATGCAAGTTTTTCACCATTTTCTCCTGACTCACACAACGGGTTAAGCCCAAATTTCCACAGGTTTGTTATTTCATGCATGTTACAATACATATATGGTCACACTAAACATGAACACTGTCTGCGACTATACTTTTGTCAGCTCTACACATATCCTGTATGATACCTTTTTTAGTGACATCCATCAATCCAAGTTCGTAAACAGAGGAGCAGTTAAGTCTTATTCGTGGTCACATTAAGGGTCCACTGTTTGGAGGTTTGGAAACCGTGTTTCAAAATAAGGCCAAAGACGAGATGATCCCAGATGAGACGTGGGTAAATAATAAGATGAGGGTATTTGGAAAATTGGGGATACCGGGACCGATCTGTAGTGGGCGGTCTCTCGCGGTAATCCGCGCCCGACGGACAATGGAGGGAGAGAGCGGCTGCTCCCGCAATCTCACCCGAGGCGATCCACTCGTCTCCCGGGGTATACGTTCGGCACAAAAGCCCAAGCGGAAAAAACCCATGGGGAGAGGATTGGGGGAAAAACATACTCTGTAAACTATCCCAAGAGTAGAGATAATAAGACAATCCGTGTATGTGATGCGGACTGAAGAGGACAAGATGCCATTTGAGAGGATTTGGGATAAGTGAAAGAGGAATTGTACCTTTTTTGAAAAGGACGCCGGCGTGTTTTACAGGCTTCCTTTTACTGTTTTCAAACAATGCTTCGCAACTTTGCACAAGGTGTTAAGAGGGTTCGATGTAATACAAATGCGCTCCCTGTAAACATTACCCAAATATCCCCTCTGGGTTCCTTTTCTTCTGATGGGAACAAACAAGTAAACTGGGGACTTCTTTCATGAGTTGATTGCATAAAAATGTAAAACTAAAAGTATTTCTTTATTTTGGTCTTTGCTAGACCCACAGGGCGGACAATCGAGCACGGCATCGAAACCAGTGTTCGTGCATTTTGGCGGGAAAGCAAAAACTACAAAAGTGCAATTTATCTCTTTCATTCTCGACAGTTCCCTAACAAAAGTAAGCGATAAAAAGGCGGGAAAGCTCAAGACTACGATTTACACATCAACAAACTTTAGATTTGTTTTAGAAAAAACAGACCATTGGTATGGACGGCCTTGAGTAAAATACATAGGCCTAACAGGGTTTGCACAAATCTGCCATATAAAACATAAATTGGAGGTTAGGCCTATGTGGTTTGAGTAGCACAATTGATTTATCAGTGATACGGTCATTTGGTAGCATTTTTGTTTTACCAGTACGTGATAAATTATTGGGGGGGGGGGTTTGACGTGAAGGCCGCCAATAGTTTTGCCCGCCATTTGTTCGTTGGGCCGTATCAGAATTGATGGCTACGGCTGCTGCTACGACTGTCGCTAAGCGTATTGCTAAGGACATCCTATAACTTCAACGCATGATGACGCGGAAATCTAGCCGTAGCCGTAGACGTTAACTCGGACAAGGCCTAAACCTCAACTCGCAGCTGTGACGTCACGACAAAAAGATCTAGGTTAGTCACGTGGTATAAAGCATAACATCTCACAATGAGGGCTTACCTTACCAGACAAGTGCGTCAATGTTTCCCGCCACTTGAGAGTAAAACCAAGAAGGTCGGCTGTAAAAAATATATATAATAAAAAAAAATAAAAAAAAGAAGAACAAATCAATCAGGCTATGAGCCATGTTGAATGAGTTTTCGTTGAAGCATTAGGGAGCAACCACGTCTGCAGAGGAAGGGCGGGAATAACAATGGCCGAAAAGAGGCGGCGTTTCTCGGTATTGATCAAGGGGGAGGCGGGACAAAGAAAAAAAAAGGATGATTTTACTTCATTAAGAGGAACTGTTTGCAAAGAAGTGAAACACATACGACCAAATAAACTCAGATGTACTCAGATATTTTTATTTAGAAACCCCCAATAGTAAGCCCTACAGCTTGACTCCCTCAATCCTATTGGGGAAGAGGGTTTTGGGCAGGGGTGTGGACTCAAGCGCCCCCCGCCCCCACTTTGGTTAAGGCACTTAAAGCCCAATGCCACAGGGATGACCTTAGAATCCATACTTATCTTTTAACCGGAGCTAGCCTATAAAAATCTGACTAAACTTTACTGAAATGTAAAGGTTAGAAACAAAAATGTGTAGATCTGACATCTCTCTAGATTTCCCAAAACACACTCACAATTTAGATATTGCTAATAGTAATTACGTTCACGTTCGTAACCCCCCCCCCCACAACCTCAAAGATAACCAATGATAACGGCCAATGGGCACGCAACACAGGGGTTCGAACCCATCTCGTAACTCATAGGAACGATGAGCACGTTTTACATTTTAACAAAACAGACCCGTAGCAACACGAATTGTCCTATCAGTTTAGTTGACCGCTGGGGACGCTATCATAAATATTATGTTTGCGTATCATTGCCAAGAATCCCCGACGATGGATTTGTGATTTTTTTGGCAGCCAGTGTACAACTTCAGCGAAAGATATAACATAAATACGTTGCAGCGTTCGTTCCAGTGAGTTAATTCGCAAAACTAATCCTTCGTATGAATTGTAAGAAAGGATATTTGTTTTAAACGCTCAACAAATAAAATTAATTCAAGACGCAAATAAAATCTCTCCTTCTATAAGCATCTGATCTATTTTCGTCTTTCTTAGTTTTAAAAGAAAATGCTTTCGCGGATGTTTTGACGAGAAGTGGACGGGTCGTTATCCATCGCTGATCAAGATAATTCCTCGCCAAGGTCCCCAAGCCCCCTGCCTTGGGTGTCATTTTTTTTGTCATTGTGCCCCCATTGGCACTGGACATCGCGCACTGCTCTCGATTTCATTGTTAAGATTATTATTTCGGCCTGGTGAGAAAATTAAGCAGAATGCAGAAGAGAGAGAGAGAGAGGGGGGGGGGGCGGAGGATTTGACAGGGTTGATGTCTGTGTTAGAGAAAGGACACCCAACTATAGCCTGGGATTTCAATCCAAGGTCCATCAATTTGGAACCCCTTTCTGGTCGATACCACGCGATTATCAATTGGAATTGAATCAACAAAGCACGTATCGTCTATTGACATCGCTTGGGGATTATGGGAAATTTCTGGTAAGGAAAGTACGGCGCGACAACAACCATACAGCAGTACGGACATTTTTCGTACCCTTCCTCAATGGATCGCCCCCATGTTTATAGGTATTATAAAGGATTGGTAGAGCTGGCAAAATAGTCGCAGACAGTGTTCATGTTTTGTGTGGTCAACCATGAGGTAACAAGCCTGCGAAAATCTGGGCTTCATCCGTTGTGCGAGTGAGGAGAAAAATAGTGAAAAACCATACACAATTTTCAGCTTGTAAACACAATTTTCCTTAACCACAACCAGCTGTTGCGTTTTTAAAGGGTTTTCAGATACAGTTTTCTCACGCTTTCATTTCAGAGGGAAATATTTCACAAACAAAAAAGGCTCTAACTTCATAATCAGTAAGCTTTCAGACTAAAATTAAACAATACTATTTTGTATCCTTACTGATTCTGTATAATACCGTTAACCGTGCCCATTCTAAATTGATTGCCTCCATGTTTAAAATGGACACAAGCAAACTGCATATCTTTGTGTTGATCAGGTGTCGGCTATATCACTGGAGGTAGGCTAGACAATTTATTTTCTACCTCCATGAATCCATCAAATACAAATGGGGCAAGTACCATCTTGCTTCGTTGTGCCGTCTTATCAAGGAGTCCTTTGTATGTTATTAGGAACGAGAGTTGTGATGCTATTCTGAAAAAAAAGAAGGGAGGAATAACTTCTCAGGAATGTGAAGCAGTTTTGTAAATTGGGGAAAGAGAAGAAAACAAGACTCCCTCAAGAACGATGAATGGATGCGGAGAGACGATCTCTTCAAGGGCAGTCTTTGTGCGGTGGTGTTGGTATGCGTGATTTATGTGTCACTTGGTTTGGTTCATACGGAGCGGGAAGAGGGGGGAGGAAGGGGGAGCGGAGTGAGTTTTGGGTGCTCTTGGGAACAGATGCACTTCAGCTGCAGTAAGAGTGAACTTGTTTTATTTGTTACAATACATTGAATATTTAGTGAAGTTGACTTAGGGCCTATTAAGGCTTACAACACTGTTACGTTGAACAACATTCGCAAATGTCCCTGTGAAGTATTCCAATGGTCAGGTCTGTAAATATTTTAATTGTATTAAGTTGGCAATTTAATTAGTATAATTTATTGCGTTTGGCTATATTACACATTTTCAATATTGAAAACCAGGTGGTATGACCGGGCTGAAAAACATTTGTATTTTCTAAGTTGATCCTTCGAACTGATGTTAAATGCAATGGAATTGGCTTCTCTGGAAGGATGGGGGTAAATTAAACATTTTTGAGAGAGTTATGAACTAATTAGTGATTTTGCTGGGACAGCAACAAACGTGCTTCCATCAGAGGTTTAAGACAGCTCGCATATAAGTCCGACAGCTATTGCATGGTTGACTGTACCCTTTGCATAAATTAACGCGCAACGCTGCCGGTACGCTGAAGTAAAGCGCTCGTTTTTACGCACAAACAGCAGCTGAGTCGTCCAATGATCTGCCTTCTTTTGCCTCAGTGAGGGCGCTGCATGAGAGTGTGACGTCATATGCAAGGATGGCGCGAAGATAAGCAGTTAAGGGAGATTCCCGCCCATCCCGATCCCCCAGACGAGAAGTCTTGCAAGGACACTGAGACGCGCACACGGGGCCCGATTTCGAGGCCGAAATACTCAAGTAAAGCCGGTAATCGAGTATTGTTTGCAACACCGATTTCAGACACCAGATACCGGTTATTCACGGCAGGTGCAATAACTCCAGAGATAATATGGGACACTGCAGATTTTGTTTTGGGTTTTTTTTGCCGTAAAATTCTTCTGATAGATGTTTAATCATAGGCCCATAGAGCTAGGACTCTATGAGAGGCCTAATGGACCATTTACTTATACCTCCATCATTACTGCCACAATCTTTTTCTTGTCTCACTGCTGCATCCACAAATGATTGTCAAATTTCATAGTGCGGAAAGAGGGGCCATGTGGTGATGGTTTTTTGAATACCATTGAAAACCGTTAGTTGTAGCCATTGAGTTATGTCTCATGTCACTACGATGCAACTTTGCTGTACTGTAAGTCTAACGATTTGCAGTTATAAGGATCCACCTAAGAAGTCATTCAAACGTGTTACTTCAAACTGCGCACTTGTGGACATTTTGTATTAAATGCATTTACAAGAGTCCCCTTCACTGAGTGTATCACATCCCGTTTTCAACGCTCCGTCAACTCTTGGGTGATGGTGCGTGGCATTTTTAGAGGCCCTTGTTGTGGGGGAGGTGGCGCGGCGCATGCAGACGGCGTGCCGTTGCCGGAACGTGACCGGCACGTTTTAATCTCGTCTTTGTTTACGAAAAGCAGGAGATCGCCCTGAAAGAGGAAGACAAATAAAAAAGACAGAAATCGAACGCTGACCACACTATCTGACAGCGGTCCATTTAGAACGACCTTGTGATACAAAAAAAGGAGAACTCCCAGTCAAGAACCAACTTTTATGAAGGTTTAAAATCGTTGCGGTTTGATGAAAAGATTTTTAGATTACAAAAAAAGGTCTTGCTGGGAAGATTTTGTGGAGCTGCAAGATGAATGAGAGTACTGTGACTTAATGACGTGTTGCCGGGGAAAAGTGGGACTTGGGGGTCAAGTGTTGGTTTCATTTGTCACGGGGGTCAACTCAGAGTGGTTTGGCCTCATTTTTGTGGTACCAGAAGTTTGGTGTTCATTGATGGTCGGACAACAGGGTTGCTGTTATCCTGCTTGCATCAATTAATTCATCACCCCCAAAAACTCTTCGGGAAAAACCCACCAGTTGGCATCAATAGAAACCACTGATTGAGAAGTACTTCGGCCTGGTAGTCATTGTATTTACAATCTGTAGGTTTATTCCATTTTTACATGAACGTTAGAAGTACATATAAATATGGAATAAGATTTGGAGTAGTCTGCAGGATAACTCCGAAGGAAAATTGAGGAAAATTGATGTTAGAGCAAGTTGGAGGAAGGGTTAAGAGCCCATTCAGCCGTTGAAGTTCTACCAGCGGTGAAAGATTGCTATATTTTATATCAAGACATAAGGAACTTATCTCAGACTCCAGAGTTACGTAATACAAACGGCACGTTGGAGATGTGGTCCTTTGGGAGCTTTTCTTCAAACTGTTCAACGGAGTGGCTTTAATTTTGTGGTCTTCCCTTTCCCTTTGATAAATCATTTCTCTGTAAACTGGGTGTGGGACTTGAAACCCAAGACAAATTTATCACCTGTGAAATCTAACGGTACCGTAAATTACTCCCCGACAGTGGAGCGAAACCAGCGGGACTGTGCGCGCCGTAAATACCGCGGGAATATCGGGTGGACACGTAGTGATATTTTCCCGCTGTGCGCATTGGACCGCCGCCGTGGGCTCTTTCGGGTTTCGCTGTGTGTAACACACCCAACATTTATCCATTTATTAGCGATACACAGTGAGCAGCAAAACAATTGAGTGAAAACGATGCAGTTCATTTTGAAATGAAAATCATGTTATTATTATATGTTTACTAATGAAACCAAGGATGCCTCAGAAGTGAACTTAATCACTGTAGCTCGCCAGCCTTAAGGAAACCCGTAAACAAGGGTGCTTGCCATGTGGACCAGAAGCACCTAGGCACGATCTGGATTCCTTAACGTGCGCTACCAATCCTAGCACAAGGGACCTACGGCATAGTCCATCCGAGGGACGGAGCAAGTATAAAGCATCTTGCTCAGTGCCACGACTGGGGCTCGAACCCACACTCTGCTGATAAAAAACACCAAGGAGCTTCAGTGCATAGTTAACCGCGCGGCCACGACACCCCCACCCCCAATGCTACAGGAAAAAGGTACAAGAAGAAGGTTTTCGTTAAATACTTCATACGACAGTTGATGCACTACATTCTCTTGCCTTTCATGGGTCTCAGTGGATGGAGCACTGAGTAGTAGAGGATAAATACAACTGCCTGGGGGGAGGCAACACCACTGAGAAGAAAAAGCTGTTTTCTCCAGGATTCCTTGCTTTGAAGGGGTTTCATGAAAACGTCATGGGAGACGCAGAATGGAAGTGTCAACAAACAAAGTGACGTTTTTAATAAAAGTCAACACTTCAATAACAAAATCTAAAATAACAAAAACCCCAACAACATCTCTACAAACACATACAAAACAAATAGCACGCAATAACGTATCAACAAACTAACAAACGAGCAAAAATATTAAACAAAAATGGTTATTATAGCAGGCAGAAAATCCATCAAAAAAATCGTGAGCACGAAACCAGGCAAATTTGACATCACACTCCAGGCCGGACGGGGCAACAAAAGCAACACTAAACCTTTTCAGTCACATGAAGTGTACACTAACTGCCCTTCTTAACACAAGACAAGCGAGAGCAATTCATGGGCCACAAACAAGTCAAATGTTGAAAACTGTCCCTTTTCGTACCAGACTGTTTTAGTAAAATATTCATCCCCACGGACGTCAAACTGTGAAAGTTTCACATACTTTACGTCTCATGGAGTCGTAAAAGTCAATTCAATTGGGAAATTAATTCGCGGTGTACTCTGAAATGATGGCACCTTTGGGGAGAAAATTAACCTTTTAGTAACTGAAAGACTGTTTTCTTTTTGAGCCATATGCGGAGGATGCCGAAATATTTTGTTCACGTTTCAATCCGGGGTAAACCAGAACGGCATGGATCAGCATTTGCGAGGTCAAGATAACTGTTTGTGAAAAAAACCTGTTGTTTGTAATCGGGTCATAAAGTTTTTAGCATTATTTTCACGTAACGGTCAATTTTTAATTAAGGCAAGATGCGACAACTCCTCATACAAGTTAGTTTTCAAGTTATTTACTTATGTGTTTATTTATCTAGTTATCTTTCTATTAACGTCGTGTCCCAGCAAAAAAGGTAACGAAAAGTTACGCCAAAGAAAGGCCGTAATAAAGTGCACAATTTAGTTTCAAGACAACCGAGAGTGAAAGTTTAATCGGATTTCTGCCATTCATAAGCCCAATAGGAAGGTTAAATTCTGCATGGGAATGGATAAACATCTCTTTGAGTTAATCCTAGCAAAAACAATTTAACAGTAATGCCATTTTTTTCAGGAGCCATTTGATTGCTTACTGTATTTGTTCTGGACATAATTATGTGTGTACCTAGAAGAAGAGTATAGAGCCTACATGTATATACGCCCTTCTAATTCCAGGCACACGACGCCATGTCAAATCTTCGGAAACTCCAATACATCATTTTTAACATGTCCAGGTCATGACAATGGCCTTTTTTAAGTGTCATGCAAGGCCCTTTTTTAACAAGAGGCACAAATACCTTACGATCCTAACAGCCATTACTACCAAACCTTGGATAGATCCGTTAGAGAACGAGTTGAAGAGAACTTGTTGTACCAGGCCAAGGGCAAGTCTGGACCAGCGTTATTAAAA
This sequence comes from Pisaster ochraceus, assembly GCA_010994315.2. Classification (NCBI taxonomy): domain Eukaryota; kingdom Metazoa; phylum Echinodermata; class Asteroidea; order Forcipulatida; family Asteriidae; genus Pisaster; species Pisaster ochraceus. The sequence goes on along the minus strand of CM021543.1, from coordinate 11,401,681 downwards.
CTCAACCCCACTTTTGATTAAAACCCAACACTAGTCTACCCCTGAAGGGAAGGGCGTTGCTAAGCAGTGGCAGCAAAGAGTCCAATAGAAGGAATAATGGGATGATGCGGTGGATTTCAAAGAAAGAACAGGTGATTTGAAGTTGTGGGGTGTGGTTTGCCGATGGCGAGGTCTCGGACATCGAGACTGGCTGCCCACTCAATCTCCATTTTGCAGCAATTAATTCACATTGTATGTAAATATGGAGAAGAATTTGAAAATAAGGGAGTACATTATGGCATTTGTTTAATAAAAGCGGCCAACGGTTTTTGGTCATGCTCAAATCAGTTCTCCCAACTTGACATTTGGTTCGCAATATGCATGGTGATACCACCTCCACCCTCCCTCGCTTCTGTTGTGTCTTTATTGTGTGCTTGGGATCTCAGGAATTCTTAAGAGGATGTTGGGAGGGGGTTATTCTGTACCAAGAGGAAAATAGTATGTTAAAGTGTTCAACATTGGTGGTAACCTCTGCCCCCGTATCGGCCGGGGTATAAACCCGAGGTTCGAAACAAGTACAAATAGTCTGGTCACATTGTTTAAAAAACGAAATGTAATTGCCATTTCAGTTGTGGAGATCAGGGAGCCCCCTCCACAAAGATTGTCCAAGAGTCCATATCACAAATGAGGTTGACCGCATGAGGTCCACGGGCTTCGAGTGACATGTTCAAAAACTGAACGATGGTTGTACAACTTTTGATTAACTGCAAAAACATCATTCCAGACACGGCCGACCTTCTCTGTATATAAGGTCATAAATTATCGCCACAAGGAACTTGACTGACGCGTCAACGAGGGCCTTGACGAAACCGTGGGAAAGTTGAGCCGGTCAGACGGTAAGATTGTCCGGTCAGTTTTCAAGGGACGGCGAGGCGGCACTCGGATCCTGTATTCGACCGTAATGGTTTAAGAAACACCTTAAGGATAACAGGGGATGTCAGTATTTTCATAATTGATATGAAGGTCTTAGCCAACTCCTTAAATATGTCTGTATGCCGAAAGCCTAATGTGGATTAGACCATGGAGGTCTACAGTCTTCATTTGAGAGATAGATCAAAATTTGTTTCAACTTGGAGGGTTTGTTTTATTTCGACCAAGCGCTGGTGGATGATTTTACTTCCGTCGAAAACATCCCTCAATTGAAACTGTAAGGGGTTTCGAATGAGCACTTGTACATGTATAACGTCTTCTTTTGGAAAGCGCACCATGCTGGCCCTGTAAAGTTCAGAGTGACAAGTAGCGGTGCTTGGTGTCAGGGTTCATCTGTCTGGGTTTGGTTTCGGGCTAAGACGGGGGGCGAACCTTGGTTCTCACGCCTTTCAAGGTAGACGAAGTGGTAAGATAAATATTTAAACAAGGGCGGGTGGCGGAGAGTCTCATAGCTCCAATGAAAGCCTGCAACGAAGTGGCTGGATACCAGTAACAGACGCATACTGTACACCAACATAAACTTATCTAAACAGGTGGGCCTAAACATCAATCAGGCCTAAGGAACATCGATTTCAGTCAGTCGTGACAACTGGGAACAGGTTCTCTACCATTTTCCTTTTGTAACAGATTGTATGACAGAGCAAAATTAAGAAACCGAACTTGGTGTGAAGAGTAATGCAGAGAGCTGTCCCAAGAGTGAAGTGTAGAAAGCTCACTGAGATGGGCATTAAGGAGTTCCGCCTTCAAAATGTGTAGACGCTGCGAACCTTTGCAGCTTGCAGAAAATTTATTTCCAAAACAATTTAATTGCGGGGCA
>CM021543.1:11368298-11389077 GCA_010994315.2 Pisaster ochraceus | reverse complement strand
TCAAACCCCCGGAGAGCTCGCATAAGTTCTGAATTGTCCCGGGTTTCGGCAGCAATTTTTTTAAATTGAGTTATTTTATGCTGAATTTCAAACAAAAATCTGATCCATTTGCCCTCAAACAGCAAAGATGTATTCCGAATCGCCCCGGGTAGGTAGCTACGGGCATGTCACTTATTGTAAAGCTAATTATTATTATTTAATCACAAATTTCAGTTTGCAAGACAGTTTTTTCGAGACAGTCACTAATAACAGTAAGCTTACAAGTTTTAGCAAAAATGTCCTAAGTTCACAGTCTCTCTCTCTCTCTCTCTTTTTACAAATACGCACATCAGGCATTTTACAGATCGAATCTTGACAATCGCGCAAAAGGTCGATGAATCGTTAACTGTGGTTAACGTACATTGCTCACTGAAAAAATATTTACCGAAAGGTGCGGGATGTTTTACGTACTTTGGGCAACCTGGCTTGTACAACTGCGCACAGGTGAACCCGTGCGACCCAGAGTTTGGTGTCTGTCGCCCACGGCAACAAGTAAAAGGCAAATGCCCGCGAAAAAACAGAAACCCGAGCACGAAGAAGGCGTGTTCCCTGACTCCTGGCTATTTGTTCAAGTAACTATTCTCGCAGGGACCCCGCTGATTGTCCTGGGGTGAAGCGTGGTGCTGGCCCTGTCAACTGTTTGCCTTTCATCTCGCTCAAATATTCGAGGATTTCATGTTCTCAGAGTGCGGTGTTTTTTGTTGAAATCACACACATCGAGACACAAGTCTCGCGCGTAATCGAACATTGGGACTCGTTTTTAAGTGCGTGGGTTTGATTCCTTCACGTGTTACAGCAATGAACGTGGGACTAAAGTGGTCCCCAAATTGGTCGAATACGCGCGAGACGTGCACGGTCTATTGCGGCGAGACAACCTCGAACGCAATGCTGAAGAAGTAACTTCTACTCTGATATTCGATCGCTCTGTGCTGCGAAAGAAGGCTCAACTGGTTGGAACTTTCCACTTTGGGCTGAATTCTTAGAAGTTACATTGGGTACCGTTGGTCCAAACAAAAGTTTCATGTTTATGTACGAAGTCCAATGGGTATTTCTCATTGATAAAGCTACCCTAACTAGCCCTGCACAATAATTATCGACAGACTAACTTTGTGTAAAATTCAACAGAAAGAATACACAACCCCATAAGCCATGAATTTCAAGCTTTGAAATGTGTAACAGCATTCAATACAAAGACTCACACAAAACTAGAAAAGGCCATTCAAAACATGGAGTTATATAGACATCACTGCATATGCTACTTGTGTGTGAATCATTTCTATAACTTAAAGCATTTCAATAAATACTTTTTTTTATAGATAAGGAGATCATTTACAAAGTCGTGCTGAAAGCCAAAACCTTTTCGATTCGACCATCCAAACTTTCCAAACTTTCAACTTGACGAAACTGACGAAATAGCCACAGGAAATGACCAGATCAACTCGTCATGCGTTTATGATTGAAGTAAACACAAACAGCCGCACCGCAACCTCGACCACTCATCGGCACCGAGCCGGCCGGTCAGTCTCCCCGGTTGTTTTTCTCACGTATACGGTTCTGGACATTTTCCACAACCGACTTCTAAATCCCCATCAAATGCCTCCGATAATCCATGAAGTATGTTAATGATAAGCTTCGAGAGGGTGCGGATGTATTGGTCAAGTTTCTCGAACCCTTGCCCAATAATCACCTCGTTTTTTTGAGAGTCACACTTTCTCGAGTTTGTCTTTGATGGTTCGCAGATGGGTTTCAACTGTAAAAACAATTCATGGGCACGATGGTCTTAATCGGAACATAGCTTTGAAAGATTGTAGATGACAGAGTGGTCTTAAAATCAGAGTATTTTTGTATATTATTTTGCCGTGTTCAGTTTTTATTTCGATGGCAGCACCAAGTACTAATTTTCCCAAAATTTTACAAACACAGTAAACTGTGTGGACCGTTTCATAAAGACGAAACGCAGCTAAGCCCAGCAACAACAAAAATGCTATACAAGACCGAGGTTACCAACCAAAGTACGATGTCACGTATCAGTAATGTGACTAAGAACTGCTTGTTTTTGCTAAGCAGACATTTTTAAAGCGATATCTATGAATTAGGCCCTGCAGTTTCTGTCAGTTATTCCGTTCTGCGTGGGAAGCATTCAAAGCTGTCATTTTGATTTGAACACGGTGTATTTGTGAAATACGGTGCAGCGCCAAACCGGTCCACGGCTTGGACTTAGGCTTCGTCAGTTATTTGGGAAATGTGCGCTTTCCTGACGGTGCTTCAAACGGGCAGACGGAGCCCAAACTGGGGCCTGGAGTCGAAGTCGTGGTTTCGTAAAGCCATATAGACCTTTTCCCATGGCAGCCACCTTGACAATCTGACCATCCAAACTAATGAACGAAACTGAAACAATATCCCATTTTGTATAGGCCTACCTCGGGTTAAATTATCTGTATTTGAGACAGGGGGCATGACAGAGGTCGATTCCAGGTCGGTAAACAAATTAACAAGATGTGAACTTTTCAATATCTGAGCGTAATCAACTTTTGATTACAATATTTTTCATTTTACAACTGCAAAACTTGCATAGCTGGGAAATGGCACCGTGCAAGAATAATGCAAGAAAGTTCAGGTAAAAGGCGTACGTGTTTCACTAACTAGCATACTATTCCGTTTGGCCATATGTGCACATTTCAATCCAAGACACCATGATTGGTTCAAGCATGAATTGATGAAAGTAGCCGTCTTTTGGCGCCACTTCTCCAAAGCGACTTCTCCGCACGCCCCGGGCCGAGAGACCCCATTCACTCAGCCAAACAGAGAAGACGAATCAAAAGTCAGACCACGAAGATTTCCTTCGGCACTACATAAAGACACGCACCAGACGGCCTGAGGACGATCGCCGGGCCCCGCCCGTTACAATCACTTCAAACCCGGCACTGAGACATTTGAATTAATCCGTTCAATCATTTGAACAGATTCAAGACAGCAGTTGCAGATTGAGTACAACCTGGCATCCTCGGGCAAAGTCGGTTGATGGGACCCGACCGTGGGTAAATTACTGCGCAGCCGACTGGGGCTATTAATGGATGGGTTGTACATCATCGCATTGCTGGATGAGTACAGAGACAGGTTCATATTAATTCCAGACCAATAGTTTTAGGAAACGTAGACGTATCATAAAAAACAACACCGAGAAAAGCCTATATTAAACAGGATCGTGCTTTGTACCTTGTCAGTGTAGAGGTTCACTGCTTCAGTCGAGTATCAAGTACTACCGAGTAGTAGGGTGGCCGAGTACCACTCGGCAGACCATCGCTTCAAAAATGACACAAAATTACATTTGTCTTTTAAATTAAATTAACCCATCTGGTGAAACAATTTCACTGGATACTTGGGAAAAATTTACTTTCAGTCAAGTAAGTTATTTTGTAGTAGCTTCGAAGTACATTTTTTCATGTCTGCAAATGATGTAATGTATTGTCATGCAATAGATACGAAATAATATTATAACAACATCAATTTTAAAATGTCGGGTTCTTTCTCTCTGCAAATGAGTACAAGTGTCTACCGCAACAAGGTCTTTAGATTTAGGGCCATCTTCTCTATATGGTCAAACCTTTTCGATCTGCTTGGTCTATCACTCCCTTTTAATTCACATGGGTGTGTAAGGCTTGTGTTTCGCTAAAACAATCTATCACACATAAATAGACCCTATAAACAATCAGTGGCTGTCCTCATCTCAGCATCTCACCCGGGAGACGAAATAATATTAAAAAGACAAATGCCATCGGATAGAAATGGTCTCAATTAAAGAGGTGTCCCGCTGGTCTGGCTCGCGTTCACGCCTCGGGGGATACGCGGTCGAGATCCCGGTGGTATTTCTGGTGGTATCTTTTCGGTGTTTTCATTTTGATCTGAGGCCTACGCCAAAAAAAAATGTTTGAGGACACAGACCCTCTGTCTTCGAGGGCAATGGGACCATTGTTACAGCTCTGTCAAAGATGTGAGAGAGTCGTTTGTGTCAGTCTGCACACCGTCATGCTCCCTCATCCAAAAACCACTGATAAAGCTCATGATGGTTTACCATGGGGTTCTTCGCTCATGGTTAAAATTGTCATTCAACAAGTCAACTTTCTCTGAAGATGATCACTGATCTTACTGATCGAGCTTACTGATCGAAACGTCGAGTTGTTCTTTTCGGAACCACCACAATAAAGTTTTGTTCACATGGTATCTCCGTAGAACTCATTATCATTGAATCCCACCATTCAGAGTTTCAAATCCGACTCAAACTTGTTTTAAGTCATAAAACGGGTTTGTTTTTAATCTTACTCTACCTCAACTCATCAAAATCCAACTGAATGTTTTGTTGGATCTCTTGTACTGAATATTGCACAAGGAATCTGAGCAAGGGGCCAGGCACCATACACAACAAAGAATGTATTAAGGCATAATTTCATAGAGCTGTGCTTAAGCACAGAAAAAGTAGCTTAGCACAAACAATTATGCTTACCAGACTAAGGTTACCAGCCATAATACCATGTCACCTGCACGATTTGCGACTGGTGTGACTAATTTTTGCTTAGCACAAAGTTCGTAAGCAAAATTTTCTGCTTAAGCGGCTGTATGAAATCAGGCCCTAAAGTCATTTCTCATTAGTCCCCGAGAGCTCAAAACCAAACGAACCCTTTGCTGGCAAATAATCTCGATTAATTATTAAACCGGTTCTGGTTGATCAGAACCCACAGGTATTTTAATAGCAGGATTAATTCCCACTAATCCCCACTTACAGATTATGATACATAGAGTCTTATTGAAAAAAGGGTCCTTTGACGAAAGTGCCGGGACAAAAAGCAAATATTTACCAAAGGAAATGGAGCCTTATTAATACACACAACTGATCATGGTTTGGAAGATTCTCTTTACTGGTCGCGTGTTTGCTGTTTATTAATATTTAGGGCCCCTACACAAGGGCATGTTTCCCAACACCCCAGCCGATTGTTCTTTGTCAAAAACGTTGGCAATGTTGGTACAACTGCTTAATTACAATAGAAGCATGTCCATACTTTCCCAGTATCAAGATATGCCAACACAAGAGCAAACAACAAACGGTCTCTCCGAAACGTTGAGAACAATCCAAGCGGCTTTTTGGTTTTTTTAAAGAGCCAGTCTTCTGGGAAGAGAACCCGAAATAATTACACTGTATAAAAAAAACTCCCAGGTCAGACTCGTCCCGGAGTCCGAGTCCTAGGTTGCCTTGCCCCATTTCTGGGTCGAGTTGACCCGGAAAATGTTTTTTAAAAACAGGGTGATTTTGACTCAGAGTCCGCGTCAGTTTTGACACAGATTCTGGGTCATATCTGACCCAGAAATAGGGTCAGGCACCCTGGGACCGAAATCCGGGTCAATTCCGCCCCATGAGGTTTCAGAGTGCACAGTCATCCAACTAAACAAGGCAGTAACTCAACTTCAAACTCAAACCAAGCAAACCACCACAATACACTTGCAGGTATCTCTCATCATAAACATATATAAGTGGACAGCTTTTAGCTTAAAAAAATTATTTTTAAAGCAATAAATACAAACAATACAAACGGTCTCCCATGAAGAGTTTTCAGAGCCAACACATCTTCATTAAAGTTAACCGAAATACTTACAACCCACACGCAATACCTCCAATCAAAGACAAACCAACCAAACAATATGTGCAGTAAAAGAACGCATCAGGTCAAAACTAAGGTGAGAGTATCACTGAGTTTAACATTTCTCATCATAATTAGATATCGTGACATTAGACAGCATCTCATTGTACGAACATAGTTTTCTGTTAGTTTCCATTTTGTAGCCAATGTTGCATGTGTATTACTGCTTTATATTAATATTAGATTACATATTCAACAGCACAATAACTGCCAATTATTGATGGATAGAAGATGTCAGAGGAAACCGCCGACGGGGGAAACCCACTCAATCAGGTAGGGACTGAAAACCCAGTCCATCTACAAGGCTGCCTGATGTGGAATGTCGAACCGTGGCCCACAGAGGTGAAAGGCGGGGGAAGAAAACACGGAGCCAACCCGATCTCGGTGTTTGACTTGGGTTATCTCAATCCATGGGAAAACAATATTTTTGTGAAAACTACCAACGGTCCGACGAGAGGATGTCCTTCATTGGTTCTCACATCAGGTCATCTATTGAATTTCCGTTTTTAGTCATCATCGTCTTCCGAAGACGATCTGTGGTTATGACAAGAAGCCAGGTAAGGAAACCACCCCGGCATTGTCTGTCTGCCGCTTGTTAGTTTTCAAACGCCTGAAGTCAAACGAGGCGTTTTACAGCTCACGCGTCTTTCATTTTAACGATTAAGAAATAATTAAAAAACAAAAGACTTGCGGTTGCGAAATCCCACACTTCGCCAGGCATTAATCTCAGCGATCTGTTTTTTGTTCTGCCGGCCGCTGTCCTACAGTTGTTCATTTAGACATGTTGACACAACAGGATTAAAATCACTTCTCACCTAGTCGTGAGGGGGGAGGGTGAAGCGGTGCATCGGCAGCACAATCAACAAAAGAAGTGGCGGACTGATTTCAAAGCTAGCCGCACACTCATTTGCACGTCACAATGGTATCTCCGTTTTCGACCAGCTTGCGATGCGTGTTTGTGACGGTGTCATCAGAAACTGTTGGATGGCGTTAATCACAATCAAGTGTGAAAGTGGAAAAGAAAGATGGAAATGCCTGCAGGTTGAATTTTAATTGAATTCATGGAATCCATTGCTCAGACCATGCTCGGATGGACTTTTCTCTATGGATGGGCCGTGCTTTGAATTTTACAAATTGCTTTATTTTTAAAGGGGCATAGAAGTGCGACCCACGGGCGGGGTAAACTTCCCTCCCAAATTTGGGCAAAAATTGGACGCAGCAAGAAGACAAACAACCAAAAGAGAGAAAGCCAAACATAGTTTTACCCCAATTAGAAATTGGTACCTTTGATACGCCAGTGTACCAGTTTATTTGGGTTGTGTTGTCACCATTAGCCTTCGAGAAAGACTCTGCTAGGGTTGAAACGTCTGCCCATTACAATTTTTTTATGTATGTATACCATATACTAGGTCCTTTTGGTTGGTAAACAGTTTGCAACAGCTCATTCTATTTTCTCAGAAATTGTTACTTATATTTTTTTTATGTTTGGGGTTGAACAAAGACAAAATGACTAGACTTTTTCTTTCGTCCGACCCCGAATTATTAAACATTTACCCAGCCGTTTTCCCTTGTGGTTTATTACTTGATGCTTTTATATGCGTTACAATTTGTGCAAACAAACCACTGACCCCCTTAACCAAAGGGTCTACAATCGCTGATGTTGAGAGGGATACTGACGATGTTGGGGTTAGCGATGAGGGGAAAAGAGAGGTGTACCGTGTGCGGGGTACACACAGAGCCAGAGCCACACTGCATGATTGGAACAGTCTCACCACCCTACCAGTTTACTCCCAAACGAAACCGCCCATTTATGGTTGATCTGGCGTCAACATGGAAGTTAACGGCGTGTCAAGAGATTTTTATTTCGCGGATCCGGCGCCCAGAGTGTTCTTGAACAAGCAATAAAACGCGGCCATTATTTTGTCCGTACTAACAGATTTGAGATTGCCGATGCAATAAGCGCATTGTTTCAAAATATTCAAACACTCCATTTACACAAACTGTGTACCCGCCGAACGGATAATGACGTTGGGATTACCTTATTTATGACTTTGTTTATATAAAATACACTTGGTGTGCGGTGTATGGAACCAAGTTGTATAAGCTAAAACTACTGAGCAAACATGGTGCTAATATTTTCTTTTTTGATCGTTGAGCGGTGTGCCTAAAAAAGACACTTAGCTGAGAGTATTGCTCCAAGGGGCAAGGAACAGTCCTTGCTCTATGCTTTAAGTATAACCGTATCTTTACACGTTAACTTTTATCTTTTCAGAAAGGAATACATTTTGGTTGAAAAACGTTCCCGCTTCGAATCTTCTTTGAAAAAGGTATTTGTGAGCGCATTCCACGTTGTTGAAAGCACAATCTTTGAAATGTCCCATTCGTTAACTATCGGCTGCCTTTGACAAAGTCTTTTTGACAATGATTGACAGAGTGAACGATGAATGTTTTTCCAAGCGAATTTCACATAGTTTCGCCCGAACGCCGAGCTCTTGCCTCTCCATCAACCCATCTCCTAAGTGTTGAGAACTGCACGTGTTTACATGACATAAAACCTGCCGCTGCGTAGGAGCTTTTAGTGTCACACCGGCAAAGGCGTTGTTTTTGCCCACGGGCTCCGGTGGTGGGCCGCACGCTCGGCCGACAGTGCGGGGGGAATGCTCTCTTGTTGGTGTTTTCCTTGGGAAAACCAAGGTGACATACTTTTCTTGTTTACCAATGCTTCCAACTGGTTCGATGGTCTCGATTTTCCTCTCGAATGTGAGCCAAAACAGAATGTGCAGTAACATTATGGTTTTGTGGCAGCCTGCTCCTCTAAAGACCATACAATTCAGCCATAACCATCAACCCCCCTAAAAAACACACCAAAACCCACCAACGACAACAACAACAAAAGCGAAGAAGAAACAGTAGAAGAAGACGAAGAAGAAGATGGAAATTGCTCCTGGTAAAAACCCGCTTGTTATCATGAACCACTAAAACATTGTCACTTTGTATTGGGAAAACTTATTCAGTTGCGGAGGAGGAATCGTTGACATGTTTAAAGAAGATCCTGAAAACATTTTCATCTTGTTTCGATGCAAAGGATCGAGCGATACATTGTCCTGTTACAAAATAAGATTTGTACACCATCATGAAACTCAGTTAACAGTGTTAAGCCTAATTATCGAATTAAAAGTGACAAAACATTAGGCGATCTCATCAGTAACAAACCGCCCCCAAAATCAAATTAAACTGCATAGGGGAACAGGGAACACAGGTGACTTTTGTCCCCACCGTTTCGCGCCTTTTCTTCAACTCCCAACAAAGGCAGCCCTTAGCAAACACTCTACTCCATGCTGGGGGAGAGAGAGGGGGGGCGTGTATTTTCACCGGTCCAACCCCCGTAACGGGCCCATCGGCATGCCGACACAGTCCGCATTAAAACCGGACCCGGTGGTTGTTTGCCCATTGCATTAAAATTAATCAAGAATAAACGCAAGTTCGTCCAAAAATATTGATCGTGAAAACTGACGGCTGCAGAGAGGGACACACGTGGGCATCTGAGCCCCCCGCCGATAGAGGACGCTGTTGTTGCCCGGGTTGTTGTTTTCTTAGCTGAAGAAATGTACACATCCGACGGCTCTGGAATTAAAGGCTACAACTTTGATTTCACGAAATATAGAAGTTTTCTTATTAAATAATCAGATAAGGCAAACATGTTTGTTTTTGCAGCAGGAATATTTTGGTAAAAGAGTGAACATAATCCATGGACGATTTCTACTTCAACATTTCCAACGGATTGACCCCGTCGCGGTTTCTTCAGCTCGAGCAATAGCACTTTTTCAGACAAGTAGGATCATGGGTTAAAAATAATGTAGATTAAAGAGTTGATATAATACGCCGAACGCTCCGCAGGCAATTTCCCGGCAATTTAGAATCCCAGTCAAAAGTATTTCTTGGGATGACACGGTTTCAACCTCTGAAACAACATTTACTTGCCAAAGTCAAGAGAACCCATTTAAGCATTCCAGTTTCAACATCCTCTCCATGCCCCCACTCACAACCCTTCTCATGCCCCTTGGACAACCTTGTTTCTCCCTTCCGGGAGCTTCAGGCGAAGAGACTTATTGCCTGCATGGTGCCCTAAGAACTGGCGCACCCTTCCTCCTTTACACGAGTGCACCCCTGTGTCCACCGCTGTTTGCCACCCCTTCCCTCAGCATGACCAGTCATGGTTTCACAGCAGTTATCATTTGTCATGATGTTAACAACTCACACAACTGGGTTGACTATTTTTGCCAACCAGGGACAGTGTTCTTTACCCCCAATAATACAAAAGCCACCACCGAAATAACGACCATCACGAGACAGCGCGGGAATACCACCACCGATCCGAGCCACGAGCCACGCTAACGAACTATTGCGATCATGATAGCAAAAACATCACCCTGGCCCGGAGTTCACGCTGAGCGGGGACTCTCCTGATGACGACGCAGCCTACCGTGGGAAACGGCTTGTGGCAACCCACTAGGTGCGGCGGAGGGTCTCTTGGGAAATGGGAAGTTGACTTTTCATTCGCTGATGGGAGAGAGACAAAATTCATCCGTTCTAACCCAGATTTTCCATTTCAGCTTCACTAAAAGGGAATCGAGTCCAATCAAAACCAATAGTGGATTCGCTGAATTTTCAAAGTACCGGTATATGTATGGCTGTTACGGTTGTCTTTTTACTGGTTCTTGTTCATTAGTTTACTATCGTTTTAATTATGCGAGATCTCATATCGATTAGAGATTGTTAAACTATAGTACATTACACAGCTAGAGAGACCATTTCTCCACATAAACTTATACACTGAATAACACGACTCACTTTGACATGGATTTGGTTTTGATAAAAACCGGAGACAGTATCGAAATGTACGCTTGAAACAAAACTTTGCCACCCTTTTTCAGAATAGGGCTCATGTGATGTACCATATAGAGCAAGGCCCAGACTTTCGCCGATGTCTGCAAACACTATCAAAAACGGGCAGAATATTGACAAGCATTTTACCCGCCCGGATTGCATCCACCTAACTACTTGAAACACACACGTGATTGTCTGCCCCATCGATCACACCATAATTTTACCAATTTGGCTCTTGCCCGTTTAGTAGTTTATATGTCTAGCAGAATTATCCCACTTAAAACTGAGTTGTGAAACATGGACTTCAAATCTTGCTGATTTCTATATGGATCTCTGTTCATATTAATCACTTTTAGTACTCTCACTTTCCCAAACTTTACTCTGATCGAAATTCCATTCTTGGCGAGAGAGACAGAGAGATAGAGAGGCTGGTAACATCTATTGTGGTGAGTTTCTTGCTCAGATATTTGCCAGAAAACTTGACTTGTTTCCCAGACATTTCTCACGTGATGTTCTGAAATAGTTTTCCCGTAACGTGACCAACATTTGAAAGGCACGGGCTCAAAGGGACAGCGCAACTAATAATTTGGAGGAACACCGATCAGGTCACATGAGGAAATTCTCACATCCATACTGACCATAAAAAAGACAATTGGCATTTATAAATGTGTCTTCATTGAAATTGGCTTCATTAATATCTCCACTAAACATCCGTCTAAAGCATTATTAAGCCAGGCTTTTGCAATCGTTCATGACAGGCATTACCTATCCAGTCTCTGACAACCTAGCCCTCTTCAGAAACAATTGGAGACAACGGGTAAAATTTTGCTGAAAGTCATCCTGGCTAAATCATTACCCCCATCACGCTACCCCAGTCGCAGGTAGGGTCCAATCTACAAAACAACTGTTGGGTTAATGGACGAAACAAAGCCCTGGGTCCATAATCGCTTTCTTACTTCTTTGTATCACATGGTACATTTTATGCACTAAGTACTTCTATTCCTTGTGAGGGTTACCAGCTTGATGAGGGATTCTACCGCGACATGTTATACCTTAACAAGTGTAAGATTTGAATACAATGGCATTTAGAGCGCCATTCTATACACGAGTACCACTACCACAGTAAGAAAATTTACAGATGTTTCTTGAAATTTTCCAAAGACTCTGCAGAACGGATTTGCTGAGTGTCTGCAGAAGAAATGATGTTACAAGCCCGGGCCAAGTTTCATAAAGCTGTTTTTTATTTTTCATTTTTTAAAGTATTTTTACAATTGTCTGCTAAGCAGAAATGAGCAGGGTACCAGTCACAGATTGTACATGTGACATGGTAGCTTGGCTGGTAACTTTGTTCTTGTGAGCATAATTATGTTGTGCTTAGGCAGAAGCGCTCACCTTCTTCCTTAAACCTCAGTTGTGGAATGCCTTTAAAAGTCACCCTGGGGGACAAGGCAGAGAGACAAGGCAGAGGTATTTGTTATATATGGGAATCGATCCCCGGGCTCTGCGCTAAAACAGACAGCGTACAAAACACAGCCGTGGCAAGAAACTAGACGTGACACTTGTCACCTGTACGTATTACCGAAATGGTCTGAGCTCGTCACGTCTGTTTTAAAATCATGCAAAGCAAGTGCTACGATTGTTACATACAACAGTTGTTATAAGACCAGGTGAGCTGAGGTTGCTGACGGCTGTTGCATGGCTTATATTTCTATGAGGAATTTGCGAGGTAATATTATACCACATCCTTGCTTGGTGTGTGCTCGACATTTTTGACCGGGGTAGGGTGGGGCACAAATGTTAACTACGGTTGCTGATGTCTTTCAAACGCCCATTTAAAATAATTGTTTTTGCCTATTTTGATTTCGAAAACCATGTTGCTGCATCACAGTGGTTTGAAACTTCTACATACATAAAATAGTTTCTACATTAATGATCAGGTAAGCTCAAGTTGCCGATAGTTTTTGCATGTTAAGTTAACTGCCTGCATGGGTTTGTTCAAAGTTAAATTAGCGAACACATAATAGCCGTCTGTACGATCAGGTGAGCTTTTTGGCGGTGACTTTCATGTGAAGTCTAATGATATTCTCACATTTTTCAAATCAAATCTTGGGCGAAACTTTCTCCCATATGCCTCTTCAAACGTCAGTTTCTAGCAATGACGTAAAAATACTCTGCAAATGTTTTACACAGGGCGTTACGAAGTCAAAGGTGACCGGGTAAAGTCAACCTGGTTACCCACCGTAAGCTATTAAACATTGCTTACGTTGTGTTGTGGGAATAAATGAATATTCCAAACGTTTGATTATCAAATGAGAATTACGTCCAACCACTGTAAACCGCCAAATAAAACAGCCGGCAACCGTATGAATTCAGACACAAAACAGCCGTGGTGAAACAGTCCCCGTCAACCAAGGTGATAAACCGTGAGGTCAAAATCAAGTTCAAAGGTCACAACACCCACATTTACGCGTGTTTAAAATTGTCAAGTCAGGCGTCCGTAATCTGTACTGACGCTTTTATGTTCTACTCCATCATGGTCCGTCGCCTCGTACCGTGGGAAAGAAAGCTTTGGAACTCCCCAGGGAAGTTGAACCAATAAAACTGTTACCCAGGGTACCAACAGAACTCCGAGTTCCGATGTTTACTTTCTCTAAAAATCGATCTTGTCATTTTAGCGCCCCCTCCCCAGCCAGTCAGCCACTACCGAAAAAAAGGAATTCATACATCAATGAATTTACAAAATGAATAAATAAAAAGAGATAAAACCCGCGAGTCTCACTTTCTAAACAAAGTTCACCCACGTATGAAGGCTTCCACCATGGCTCTACCACCAGATAGCGACCTGCGCCCACGATGTTCAAACCGCGAAACAAGAAATATCGCCAGCTGCAAAAGTCCGCATTCGGTGCTTATACCATGCTTGATATACGATATTGATATACAGTGCCCGATATGGGGCAAAGGGTGCCCCCAATGTTCCCTGGGCACACTTTTTTCTCTTGTACACAAGCGCCTCCTCGAAAAAAATTCTCCAAAGAATTCCTGAGATTCCAAGCACACAATGAAGACACAATAGGGGAGGAGGTTACCACCGTGCCCCATATTGAGCACCAAATGTCGACGCACATTTAATATTTTAACCTCTGATTTTCTTCACTATTTAGCTTTTCGACCCACTTACTTTTACTTACTATAACCAGGTTCTTCTGTGAGATTTCTTTTCTTCTGGCGACAGCCAATGAAGAAAGCAAAATCATTTCTAAATGTGGATGCTGTTTTTTCTGCAATACGTACGATCCTGTGAGGCAATTTTTCAAGACTGTCAATAAGTCCTCATTAATAATTGATTCGCACCCTTATTAGAAGGCAATCTATTCAAACCTGTACCGATCTCACGCAGTGGATGATGTGTAAATAACATTCTTGCAAAACTGAAACCGACCATAGAGACAGAGCAAGGACCGGGTTGTGAGCAGACCAATTGTCAAAGAGGCGAGTCAAAAGTGCCCCCTAAGCCCACCACCCCAAACAGCTGCTGAAAAATTTCCGGGAAAATACCAAATCAAGGAGCTCTATACACTGACTGACCGGCCGTACGCACGGTCAGCTTTTTGAAGTGGGTGGCTTCTCCCGCCACGTGCGCGGAACCAAACAAAACCCGGGGCCTTCCGCTCGACACGTACCCCTGCGCCGTGCGGCCTGTTGTCCGGTCGCGTGCACCGTCTCCACGCGAACAATACCGGTATCAGTGGGTGGCGTGGTTAGCACACAAGGTCACGCTCCGCGACTTGAAACTTGACCAGGCGTTGGCATTCTTTCACACGTTCCCTTCTCGACTTCGTAAAACACGGGACCTTCCCCGTCAAAAGGCCCTTTGTTCGGCGAAACTGGCAGCTCGCGTGCCCATTGTTTGAATTTCGAAACAACTTTGACAAAACGTCACCCGAGAAATATTTGTATGCAAATAAGATCCTATTTCCAGCGTTAATCGCCGATATATTTCGAAAGAAGCTGCACTTTTTTTTTATTTGGGGCCGCAAGAAGGAGCTGAAATATTTTCGAGAGAATAGAACAATTTTCCTGCCAGCTGCATCGATCGGAAGTGAGGAATGGGCGTAAAGTAAAACCGACATCTATGACGTCAGTTTCTATAGAAGTCTTTTCGCCTGGTTTATTTCTGACGGTGACGAAATGCACTCTGATCAAATTTGTCAGTGTTTCTCAGAAAAAAAGATTGGCCATTGTTTATAGTTTTAAATACAAACTTTATTTCGTACCCATCATGAGTGTACCCAAGGGGTAGAAGAAAAAAAAACTACGTACAGTTCGTTAATTTTACGGTCTTTCATCCTACAAATTTTACTTCCTCTTTGGTAATACTTGAAAAGAGATCCCACCAAATGGAGAGAGAGAGAGAGAGAGAGAGCAGGCCAATACCTTTGGTAATTGCTCCAAAAATAATGACCACAAACAATTACTTGGCAAGAAGCACCGCAGCTGCAACACACTGGAATACGGTTTTAGAGAGAGTAGAGGGATTCACTCAAGTCTGAGAAATGTTTCTCAGGTTGTGTGCTCCAATCACGGACTATACTTCCTACGTGGACATACTCCGCTCCAGATTTTCTATAAAAAAAACGCTACCACCATTTGAAATGAAATTTCCACAGGTTACTTTTATTGTTTATATCTACAACTTTGCCAATATAGGATCAAAAACAATTGAACGGTTCCAAAAACTAAAGGTATCTTTGCCGTTAACTTTTTTAAATAAAAAAAAAAACCTAGTTTTTTTCAAAATAACACAGCCAATGGCAATTAAACGTTACAATACAATCCCACGTTGAGCGTGCCTTTTTGTACCATTCTCAGAAAACCAGTGCAGTGACCCCCTCCCCCAACCCCCACACACACTTTGTTAAATCCGCAGTGGTTGATTTTAATACAGCATGCGGTATAATTCAAGGCTTGGGCGGGGTTTATCACTATGAACATGAAGTATGGGTGTGGGAACATGAACCTATATCACTCGCCAGGGTTCCTCTGGCTTTTGGAGCCGGTAAACTTTGTTATTTCACAGAGCCTTAAAAACCCGTGTAATTATGTGAGAAACATCAACGCATTATGATAGTTGCCCCGTATATGAAACACGACTCGCGAATTTACACCAAAACACAACAACACCTGGGCCCTATTTCGTAGAGCTGCTTGAGCATGAAGTTATTGCTTTTGAACAAAGTTTGCTAAGCAAAACTGAGCGGGATATCACTTTTATACATATGGTGCAATAGACACAGTACTTCGGTTCGGAAACTTTATTCTGGCTAAGCATAATGTTGCTGGGCTCAGCTTGTTTTGGGGCCCCTGTTCATAACCCACCTTGTTTTAACTCATATACCACTGAGGTAAAGCGACAGGTTGTTTTTAATGTCGGCACATTCCGCGCGAGATATCAGCATTCCACAAATTGTATACAAATAGAAGTGAGAATAACAAAAAACAATGCCAACAAAAGCAGATGTGACTTGTTTAACATATACAACTCCACAACTATATGGGGGTCGGTGGCGATGGCAAATTTCCAATGGAAACACGCAGATAATAAAAGTATTTTGACCAGGTGCTATTGGCTAGTTAGCTCAAAAAATAATTAATTCATAAGCAAAAGCATGGAGGATGCGAACACCGCGACAATTTGCTAATAAAATTTCGTCCGCAGGCTACACCCCAGCGAGACTACACTCACAGGTACAATCTTTTTGACCTCGTGTTTTGATTCATTCTAGATTATTGCTCCATGGTTAAAACCACATGTTACTAGCTCTATTCTTCATCCAAGTCATGATCATCGCGTCTATTATTCTCGTGGTATAATGGAGACCAGCGTATCAACACACCATAGACACATGACATTCATTACTTTGAGTACGTCCACGGGCGAATGAGGTGGACGACGGTCCGCAGCCAGCCGACGAGCCCTAGCCCACCTTGTTGGGCTGTTATGGCTCTCGTTTAACATCGGTCTTATCATTGTCGCGACTATGATAAGACCATAGAAGAAGGACAGCTTTCTCTATGATAAGACTCATGTTGAAAGAGAGCCATAGCAGCCCAACAAGGTGGTGGGGGCTAGCAGCTAGGGGAGCCCGGGCCCGTACAGGGACAGTTCTATCGCTGTCACGGTGGTAGATTCCAATACATTTTGGCAACGGTACAACGGCCAGAAAGGCTTAAATTCTTCACTTGTCTGTCCCCAAAACGCATCTCCCCGAGGACCTTGTTGAGTAGCCCACCAGCTTTGATTCTTCATTTTGTTTATATTCTTAAAAAGCTCCTTAATTGTCTGTATATTTTAACAAAACAACGTGGCAATCCCCTTGTGTTGGCAATAGACTGGTTCCCTGGTGCTATAAGAAGTGATGAAAACAATGTTCGGGGTTAGGAGCAAGACCTGACAATGATGACAGCTCGACGTGAACCAGTAGTGAAATAGAACCACATCTTCGCGCATTGCCGAAGACAAATTGAGCCGTCGGTGTTAATTGCTACAGATATTTATAAACAACTGGGTGGAGCGGGAATTCTTTGGTACCACTTAAGAAACAACAAAGGAGATAGTAATCCTACCTTGTGTTGTGGTGCTCCATTTGTTTGACAGTTGCTGGGCATTATCCTGTTTTATTCCCCCGAAATATTGCGCAAAGTTCAAACTTTTAAACGAAATTGTAAAATAATGGTTCCCGCCTTCGAAGCGCCCTCTGACGATGCAAATCAACAAACCAAAAACAAGGTGCCGTCCACTTAGAACAATGAGGGCGGGGAGAGCAGACTGAGAGGGGTTTTATAAATGGATGGGTTTAAAAATATATATTAAGGATAAAATGAACAAATTACGCCACTAAAATAAACAGACACGAAGAAGAAATTCCCCAGAATGCATTAATTTTATTGAGTTGATAGCGATGAGGGTCGGTCACCCCCTCTCCTTCTTGAGATAATCTTAGTGTGATTACAATGATGACAAAAGAAAGAAGACAAATGTATCTGATATCAAAACAATTCAAAGCTGCCAAAATAATAATAATAATAATAAATAAATAAATAAACAAAAACTAAATAAACAAAACATAACCAAATAATTGCCAGGTGGAATACAAATACCAGTACTCCCTAAAAAAGAGAAGTTTCTGTCTGAAACCAAATTAGTTTGACAGAAAAACTGTATTCCTAAGAATTAGGCCTCACAAATAATGTTGAAAGCTCTGATCTCTTCATGTTTAATTTCTATAGCGTTTTATTCTATACTAATGCATAACTTGTTTTGAAACCTTTCAAAAATAAAACAAACATAAAGATCAAATGGCAAACAAATATTCTGACAAAATCAACTGTTTCAAGTTTGACAGATGACTTTTTTATTCATGATCATTTAGCAATGATAATCACATGGCATTTCCTAAACCAATTACATTCCATTTAAATCCATCAATGTATAATAACAAGTAATATATATTTCAAAAGAACCGAATTAGTAAATATAAACAAAATGTACAAAAGAAAACAAAACTGTACTAATAGAATAATGGACCATGTTTACTATTTATTTCAATTGATCAAGATAAAAGTGTGCCTTGATAAAGAAAAACTTGCAATAATTGAACAAGACACAATGTTTGAGAGCACTTGAAATGTTTCTTTCAGAAATCCAAAGTTATCCATTAACACTTAATTATACTCGTTGAATCTTAAGGATTGACATGACCTTTAGAGCTACTTTACATACGACCTTTAGGCAAATACCGCAATGTGAAATGCTTTTTATCAAAGTTCTATTTTGTCAGCTCAGTGCTATAAGGTCGTTAATTTCAATTTTATATGCATAATAATAAAAAAAGTGCATAAAGTGAAAAATTCTTATAAATTTGAAAAAAAAAAATAATAATAACAAATAAAAAATCGAAATCCACAAATAAATGATTTTCTTAGAAACTGAATGTTTCTTTTTACCAAACAGTCACTTCTGAGACAACTCTTGATCAATATTAAACTCCATTTACCATGAACTGCACTAAAACCTTATTGTCCCAAGCCGATGATTTATTTTAAGCCCAGAGCCCCAACTTCAAAGAGCTGCATAAGCACAAAACGTAGCTAAGCACAAAATAGGAAACCTTTGGGACGCTAGGTGGCAGCAGACTTACCACCTCAAATCCATTGTTCTGGGTAATGTGCGCATGCTCAGAGCTACGTAAACAATGGATATTTACCTAGTAAGTCTGATGCCACCTAGCATTCCAAAGTCTGCCATTGAGGTTGAATGAGGTTCCCAGCCAAAATACCATGTCATACATACCATCTGTGGCTGGTATCCTGCTTAGTCTCACTCAGCAGAAAGGTGTTAAGCAAATTGTTCTGCTAAGTAGCACCAGTAAGTTAAAAATGCAGCAGCAAACTGGAGGAGCTTAACCTTTGCCGTTATTCATATCTCAATCACCAAACTTTACTAAACTCTTCACAAAGTGTATATTTACTATACAGGTTTGATTGAACCTTTTGAACATTTGGAATTTAATTTACACTGTAAACCTACAGGCATTTGATGCCAATGTATTTTATAAAGGGCTAGAGGCTTTGTACTGGGCAAGAACAATATGAGTTTTCAATGCTTTATATTAGCAGTGAAACAATGTGAAACAAGCTCCCTGTGTCGGAGTATGGGGCTCCTTGGTCAAAGGGGGCAGAGGGTTTGATCTGTCCGAAAGTTTACACACTATAAAACCACAAGTACCAATTTCAAATAAAAAGTCTTTTTGCTTTTAATGCCTGTTTTGTTTTCTTCTTGCTTTTCCCTAATTTCCTCCACTGTTTTGCCCGAATTTAAAGCGCAGTTGCTCCCCCACCCCCTACCTCGCCCCCTGGGTCATACGCCTATGGCTCCCTGCCACACTTCATCAAACCCACCTCCACGGACACCCTCAAGAGAAAACTGAAATGTTGTATTACCACAGTAGTTTCAGTCTCCGCAGTTTTATTGTGTAGGTTTTCTAGAGAATTGTGCAATATACAGTGTATAAGCATGGAGGAAGAAAATTGTAATTAGAAAAAAAAAGAAAAAAAAAAGAAACATTTGTTCAAGAGAAGGTGACCAGGCAACCTGACGGAAGGTTGAGGTCAACAATACCAACAGGGAAACAGGTGGAAGTGTAATTCAATTACTGTAACATCACATCCAATCTTATAGATCTGCTT
Source organism: Pisaster ochraceus (assembly GCA_010994315.2). NCBI lineage: Eukaryota > Metazoa > Echinodermata > Asteroidea > Forcipulatida > Asteriidae > Pisaster > Pisaster ochraceus. Next base: position 11,369,212 of record CM021543.1, on the reverse strand, counting down.
AACGAGTCAGCTTACCAAAGGATAATCTCACGGGTAACCGGTTATCTTATATATACATGCAACTGGTGCTTCGTAAATATTTGCTGAGCAGGATGGAAGATACTAAGCAATGTTTCCTGGTAAACAAGCTCCAGGTCTTTGCTAGTACATAATTGCTTCTCTTCACCCAGGAGTAAATGGGATTGATTTCTTCAGTCCTCCATGATTTAGCTTGCTTGATGCCCTACTTACTTGGCGGCACAGGATGGATATTCCCCAGGTTGGATACACCCCGGTTATCTTACTTAACCCTTCTCCCAAGCCATGCAAGCAGGGGGAGCTATTTCCCAGGAATTTGCAAGGGCCAGCATTTCAAGTGTGAAAATTAAATTAGTCCCCAGGAATTTTCCCAGCAAATTTATCCAGTGTGAACGTCCATTGCAAGAGAAAACTATCTACTTCATTATTAAGCAAGTCTCTCATTAAATTACTTAACATTGTTGATAAATTGCTGTAAAGAGCGAGGAATGACGTACTTGGGGTCATCTCGTCTTCTCCTTGTTCAGTGCTGCTATGAAGTCTTCTAGTTTCTCCTGGATCTTCCTCACCCTCTCTGCAAAGAAGGAGAAAATGAAAGGAGACACGACTATTAATGATCGTCTTAAAAAAACTTGGCATTAATGGCATACTGTAAAAATTATGTAATTTGTGTATATACTCTGGACATGCCAGTACCTTGAAGGGGCGACGTATCGTTTTTTTTCGTAGGCAGAGTCGATGGGCAACTGAAGCTCTCTCTATTTTTAGAATGTGAAGTACGGCATGGGCTCCATTTTGGTAAGCAAATGTTTTTTTATATCGCATTGCTAGCAATGGCCACTGTCTGCACTGATCTATTGGTGCATCAAAAGAGTTGCTTGCTGAAATGGTGTGCC
>CM021543.1:11200842-11214565 GCA_010994315.2 Pisaster ochraceus | reverse complement strand
CACTCACAGCGCTCGTTCCGAGCTGAGCTGGTCAAAGACGCAATTCACTTCCTGTACAAATTCAAGACGCATTCAGAGATCCAGCAATTCTCCAAGCTGATGGACAGGGCCAGCGAGATCAGGACCCGAAACCAACAGCAGGAGATGGACTTTGATGACGCGCCGGACGAGTTCAAAGGTCAGTGTCCAGGCCAGTGCCTCCCGTAGGTCATTGCTCCTTATTGCACTCGCAGGCTTTCTCTGCTCTTTTAAGTTCAAAGTTGACACGATATTGTCGCTTCAGTCCAACCATCTGGTATCCAGGCTCTGTGTAAGAACGTTTAATTTTATCGCCAACGTTTTTTTTGTGGGTACATCCGGGATATTTTAAGTGAGATACATCAAGATAGTCCTGGTTTATAAGGTTAAAATATGCCTGAGCTGGGGGCGGGGAAACTAAGTTTATTGTCAGGTGGCCCAAGCTTTTTTGCTGGAATTGAAGCTACTAGGATTTGTGCGCTATGTGAAGAACTGTGCAGAACTGTGTTGAACTGCTCGTAATTCCTCGTTCCAGATCCCTTGATGAACACTCTGATGTATGACCCGGTTATTCTCCCCTCCGGTCACATCATGGAGAGAAAGATCATCGAGCGTCATCTCCTCAACTCCCAGACGGATCCATTCAACCGTCAAGAACTCACTAGCGACATGCTGGAACCAGGTGGGTAGCCAACATGCAGGGCTGGCCCTCAACAACTAGCCCCGGTGTACATTGTCTAGTAAAAAACTGCTACGGGCTAGTAAACTGACGTAACAATATAAAAATACAAATTTCCTACCCTCCGCCCAGCTAATAAGCTGGACAGTTCTTTTCAGAACTAAGTAGTCTCCCGAAGTAGTCTCCCGATTTCCAAAATCTACTCCGCGGCAGTAGAATTAAAAGCAAGGCCTAGTTCTCTAAGAACAAATCTACACAGCTAGTAGATATACACATGGTGTTACCGCAAACCGAATATACATTGATACCTCACCATGTAAAGCCTCAAAAAGTATATAATATCAATACCCTGTATTATTACCAATCATGCATTATCTTTAAAGATGGTTTACCCGCTCTTAAAAAATACAAATGGTTTTTTTTTCATCTTTCCAGCCACTGATCTCAAGCAGAAAATCTCTGAGTGGATGCAATCCAAGACGACTTTGTTGTGACGAGGTCACGCCGTGCCACCTCTCACTCCGCCTCCTAGCAAAGATATTCTTCTCAGATGGTTATCGACAGGGTTTAATTAAACGTCAATTTGCAACAACAACAACAAAAACTGTTTACAGACATGCATGAATCAAAACACGGAAAAAAATGCAAATGAGGTTTTTTTTTTGGTTAAAAAAAAAAACCCCTAATTTTGTTTTAAAACTATTTATTTGTTGTGTGTATTTTTGTTACTGGTTGATTTCGGATTAGGAGAGAGCTCCGAAAGATTCAGAGTAAGTTTTCCTTCAACTGAAAGTGTTGACCTATATTAAGGAAAGAAGTGGAGGATACTTAAATAATATTTATCGTTATTCATAAACTAATGGTTACCTCTACCCACTTTTCACCGGTGAAAGTACCGGCCTCTTTCTAGCATGATATTCAGCAACCTTGGCGCACCAGCCTGGGGTGACCTCGCACACACAAGTGTCTGTAACAATAACTTCATGGTTGCCGTCAAAGAAACAGATGGAATAAAACAAAAAAACAATCAACAAAAATAATTTTTAGTAGGAACAATTTTTGCGAGTTTATCAGCTTCCCTATGACATTCTGAAGATTGCATTTTGATTGGTAGTCGGCATTGAATTAGCAAAAATAAAAAAAAAATACAAATGCTTGCCTAGTTACATCGTTGTCAAAGGGTTCAAAATGTCTGCAGGTTACCGGCCTTGCGCACTGTAATTAACATGCTGATCTGGTAGTCTGCATAAAAAAACAGTTCACTACACGGGAAATAGCACTCCACACTTATGACATCACTTTTGCTTTAAAAAAAATTCTCCCGGCTGTCAGACAAACATTCCACCACTTTTGCGTTCATCGCGACGCGCAAACTGCACTAGTAGTGCAGTCAGTGCACACAAGTAAACATAAAACTTGGACATGTACGCGTTTGTTTGTGAAATTTGACATTTTGTCTGAGATCTGGGTACTTTGCTTCTATTTTTAGCATGAGGGTGAAGTCCCAATTCTTAAGAGTTTGAGAAATGTTGTCTCAGTTCATAAGGCCAGATTATATACTGATAATACAATTTTTGATAATTTAAGTTCATTTTGTAGTATTTTTATGTTAATATTTGTTAACGGGCGTGAGGAGTACAACTGTCATTTGTTCTTGCATGAGGTGCAAGTTCTGAGAGTACTAATGGTGTAGTAACTCGAGGTTTCGATCAGTATGCTCCGATGGTCTTCAGGATTGTACTGATCGAAACTTCAACTTGTCGTACCACTGGCTCATCTCAGAACAAAGGGCCCAATATCATAAAGCTGCTTAGCAGGCAACCAGTCACATAAAACAGCAACTACATAGTATTTTAGCTGGTAACCTATTTTTGCTAAGCAAGCTTGTAACGTGCTTAGCAGGTGTTTGCCTAGCGGGGAACCAGTCATAATAGAGTTCAGATTACATAGTATTTTGGCTGGTAACCTGTTTTTCGGTGAGTAAGGTTGCAATGTGCTTAACAAGTTTTTGCTTAAGCACCTGCATGAAACTAACCTTTGAACTTTTAATGTAACACCTCATCGGAGAACAACTGCAGGACGCTAGAATTGTGTTTTCCCACCATGCAAAGCTTCCTGGTCGTGGATATTGAATGGATTACTTCAAACACTTGGTGGCAGCAGACTTCCTGATGGGTCTTCTTGACACCACGGCTTTAGCTTGAAGCTTTGCATGGTATGGATAAGATTAACTATTAACTGGTAACCTTGCGGGTAAATCCATGTGTACATCTCTTATGAGGAGGGTTGGCTCTGAAAAACGCTGCTGTGGTCTCGACATTTCAAACAGGATACTCTGCACTCTCTCCTGAAGACGAGCGGAGAGCTACTGTTTGAAACAAGGAGACCATAGTGGCTTTGTACAGATCCAACACTCCTCCCAAAACAGATTTACACTTGTTTGCACCCGCAAGTTGACTGGTAATAGCTACTTCCCAAAGAATGCCATGCATTGGTGCATTGACGTACGTCAATTCATGTTTATTTATTTGATATTTTACTTGAAGAAGCGGTAATGTAAAAACACCGTTTTCTCCAGGGTGCTTAAAGAAACAGACCACAGACATTACCTAATGATGTGATGGAGTATGTATAAGATGATTCGACACCCAGTAACGTGGGCGCTGTGCTCTTTCTTTTTTTCTACTTCTACATCTGGTGTCAGATGTCAAAATTTCGGAAAGAGGAGTACAGCCCCCAAGTTACCTGGTCGAAGATGATCCAAGGATTGGGGAATGCATTTTCAACTAAATATTTATAGGCATTATATTTGACCTTGAAAGAAAGTACCTACATGTACATGGTATCTAGGCTTTTATAGACCTTGTTAGGCTGTTTAGTAGTCTGGGTGGAAGACTTTTGCTCGTTATCAAGAGCCATCGAGCAATAGCGAGCCCTGTGACAGAAACGTGATCTCGTGGCTTCCAGGGAACGCCCTCTGTTGGTGGAATTGTCGCAACGTGTATGTAGAGTCGAGTGCGCTTGATTTTACTAATAACCCAAGAAGGTCTTGCACCAAGACTAGCTTTCTAGTAACAATCTTACTGATTTTCTATTAGAAGAATCAAATCAGAAATGAGATTAAATTAAGAAGGGTATCATGCCTGCATTTTTATCCCAGGTGATACTAGCAACGTGCAAAATCTCATCACTAACGAAAAAGTTTGTTCCCCCCATTCTAAGAAATGAGATGAAGGAGGAATCATACAGGTGGCTGCTCTCTGTTTTTAAGATTCGCAAACTTCTGGGGACCGAAAAATAATAAGTCAATCCTCATTATAAAGAGAACCGTCATAAATAGGTTCTGCTTATAAAGAGTACATTCTGAAGTCCAGAATCTCGTTTCTGCTTTGTATTTCTTCGTTTTGCTGTCCTCTTATATTAACTTTCCTGTTGTAAAGAGGTTATTTGGCCAGTCCCAGCGATCTTGTTATAACGAGGTCGACAGTCGTTGCAATATGTCTCAACAGGGGAACTGAAAGAGAGAGTTGTTCCACAAGGAATTTTGTGTATTATAAAGTCTGTGTGCAGATGTTAAGTACAGGGACAAAGGAAAGTTTTAAATGATGTCTCCACTGGGATACAACAATGGGACAGTGTTTCAACACTCCCTTGTTTCAACACCCCCATGTTCCGGAACCTGTGTTCTGACAACCTTGTTCTGACACCCCCATGTTCCGATCACCCCCTCATGATGTACACACTAGGGTTTAGCCATAAGGATTAGGAACATACATTTTATAGGGGTGTCGAAACGTAGGTGTGTAACCAACTCAAACACATCACAATGAGTTAAAAGTAGACAATAATTGTTATACGGTATTCCAGATGTGTAATTTTTTCCTGAATTCAGGATTTCTCAAAAACTCCTTGAGACAGATTTTCTTGAAAGAAGAAAAAGTAGTCACCAAAGGGAGAAAGGAATAGTCCACATTGTGTCCAAAGCTGTAGTTTTGTATTTCTGGTGATGCAGTCTGTAAGCCTCCTGAATTGTAACATCTGGGGAGGTTCTAGGCCTAGAATAAGGGGGGACCCAGGCCAGGGAGGTATTTTTTTGTCAATTCCCTTCCCTTCCTTGACTTTGGGGTACTTATAGACTGTGATCACGGGGTGTCCATCTTGTATTTACTCCCATTTAAATCAGTGTAACCAAAGTGAGGCTGGAAGTGGAAGTGCCAATAGTCTGGTGCAGTATAGATATGATTTAGTATACACTTACTATTAATAGTGCACAGGGGACTAGACTAAGAAAGTGGCACTATGATAAAGGTCTAAAGCATGGTGAAAGTACAACAATTTTCATTTGAATTGTTTTCACTGAAATCACATGAATACTCTTGTCACAAATCACGGAAATCTTTTTGAGTCAAATAAATAATCTGACAAATGTAAATCATTGCACCTGCAGCAACACTGTTTAATAATGAAACACAACGATTGTGAACATACTAAAATCGGTATATATCTTTGTTTGCACAAAAACAAACATTGCAAGTTTTGTTCATCACTCTTTTAAAAAACGTGCAATCTACGTTAATTGCTAGTTGAACTCAAAATGGTTTAAAGACCAAGTACAGAATTGGTGAAAGTAAAACAAATATGGGTCTGAAATACTCAAGGTAGAGAAATAGTTTTCAAACACGTCAGAAAATTAGCTTAATATAACATGCACAATGTCTCTAAAAGACAGACTTTGATAATACTTTCACAGGTTGATGGAATTTCCGTTAAAAAAAAATCGCCGTCCATTTTCACCATTTTGTTTTACCACTCTAGACTTTCCCTTTTACCTGTCAACTATAACTACATGTATTTAAGAAAACTTCTCTTTTTTTTTGCACACAAGAAACAAAATAAGTAAACAATCTCAAAATAATTTTCAAACTTTTTTCCCGAGACTAGGAAAGGATTTATGTCTTGTCCTAAAATTGCACCCCAAATTAGTAGGAAACTTATTTTAAAAAAAACCCATAAAGTTTGAACAAGAAAAGTTCCTTTCTGCAGAGAGAGAGAGGAATTTTGTTCCCATAAAGAGTTGTTATAAATAAAGCAGTAATATTAAAAATGATTTGACGGAGAACGAAGATGGAGTTTTAGAGTTTTCAACTAAGCAAAATGTAATAATATTAGATATTAAAAAAACAGTTTAATAATTTGTGAGGAGAGACCTCTGTAAGAACAAAGGAACTTTTAAGAGACAATGACTCTTTTGTACTCTGTATTGTTGTCTTCTTGACACTGAGGCAATTGTAAGCCTGTGACTCGTACCCGGGTACCTGGGTACCCGACCGGGGTATTCACCTGGGGGGGGGGTACCCGGTTCTAAAAATACCCGTGGATGCACAGCCTTAGGCAATTGTATGCAAATAAATGCCACACTAGTGCGTCGAGAAACATGTTGTGTAGAATGTTTTTGTTTCATAGTAGTCGGAATATAATTACTAGTCTCTGCTACTGTTGTCGGAATTTATTTCGTTGCTTCAAGCAATGAGGGAATTTTTACGGAGAAACTAAGCGAAGGCAAGCTTTGTTACATGCTGCATAGACAATTTAAAAACGTGAGGGCAGGACAGAATAACGCAGAGCCAACATTTCTGTTGGAGGGATTCGTGTAGAGTCTTTTTGATCACTCCCTTTGACAAGAGCGCCCTCTTGAGAGCCCTTGTAGTGATGTGCACGAAACGGGTTGAGTGAAGTGTAGTCTACTCAACCAAAAGGTTTGCTGCCTGTAGGAGGTCATTCTGGGTCACACCTGACATGAAGGTCATACACAACTGATACTCAGTGGGGTCAAGCCAAAGCTTGTGACCTTGGACATTCTGACTCTGGGATGACCTTTGACACAGCAGGCCAGTTGTCATGCACAGCAGCCAGGAATTCAGTTGCTGCTGGATGGAGATTTGAGCGGGAACCACACGACATTCTCCCAACGATGTGCAGGTGAAAACTGACGGCTGCCATAGAGACAGGTGAAGCATGTCAGCTGCTATCCTTGCGGAAGGTCGCTGTTGAAATACAGACAAGAAATATATTGAAATTTGTCTCTTTGCAGTTTTTCATTCTTTCATTTGTTTACTCTGATTGTGAAGCCAAGGATTCTCAGAAAAGCAAAGTTAGTGACTACACTAGCCAAGAACCCCATGGAGAGAAGACAAAGAAGGAAGTTTCAGTGTTAGCTGTGGGAAGGAAATCCCAGATAATCATTCCCCGAGAAACCCACGAAACTCCACAGAGCAGGTCAGAGGTCATGATCAGCTGCACAGAACTCTACATAGAATGCCAAACAAGATGTTATCTTGTTGAAATGATCAACCACTAGTTGTAATGTTTCTGGCGAAAACAATTGACAAGGACAAAGTTATGTTTAACACCTCACCATCTGGGGATCTTTCCTCAGCAAACCCTTGATGACTTTCACTAGTCCAGGGTGTGCGTTGTCTGGCAACTCCGGCAGTTGATCTTCCTCGTACAAACGGCTGTCAAGCCCCTGCCTCCCGCTGTCACGGCCATAGAAAGGATTCGGCTCGCCCAAAATCTCATAACTTATAGCTCCAACAGCCCAAGCATCAGATTTGGTGTAGTTGATGGCAGAGTCAGGGCCAGGTGTAGCTAACTTGATCTGTATGATTTGTAAAAAAAAAAAAAAAATGCAGAATTTAGTCAATGATATTTTCTACGTCGTTTCTCGAAAAAATTCAGAGATGACCAGACTTTACTTGTTTTCATTTCTATTGCTACTCTAGAATTATTCATACCAGAAAGGGTGAATCTCGAGCCCAAGATTAACTCTTTAGCTGCAAGTGGCTTGTGCCTAAAACTCAAAGCGGCTGCCAACGGCCGCAAGACTACACCTACTTCCACTAAACTAAGAAGGTCTAGGAGGGAGAGTCTTGTCACAGGTTGACATTTTCCAATGTTTCTTAAGTTAACCTCTACATTTCTACAGCAAAATTGAATTTCTCTTATGTATTAGTTTCCAAGATTTACACTTGAGTGAAAGTAATTTGAGTTTTAAAAAAAAATCAACTATATTAGATATGGCTCGATGTGGCATAATATGTGGCTTGAAAACGTTGTAGCAATGTCCTTCGCAATTCAGCTTCCCGGCTGCAAGTTTAGAATGATTAGCCTCCAAAATTATTATAATTATATGTAGCATACCTCAGGGGCCATCAGGGCACTGTTTCCACCAAGGTCTGTATGTCTGGTTGGATAGGGAAGGTGGAGTCCCACAGTGTCATCTGCCAGGCAGCATCCAAAGTCAGCTATCACCACACGAGGGCTCCCTTCAAAATTCAACCAAAACATCATAAAATGACCCCATTAACTCGATGTCAGCATCGATTGTGCCATTTTGGTTATGCAATTTGACTTCCAAAATGGCGAGCGTGGCAGAGAGTAGCTGTGCGTGATGATGGTGCAATGAGTCAATAGACCCCTTACAAATGATATCACAAGCACATACAGCACCCTCATTGAGGTCAAGGGAGGCCCATCATTGGCTGAGAGTTGTGCAAGGAGCGTACAAACATGCATGTTTCCATTGTTTGACCTCAGCAATTGGGGGCCTATGCAAAAGGGTCTATTCAAGTTCAATTCTTCATCAGTCATTTTTCTCGCACTGCATCAGACAAATTTGTAGTTGTTTTTGAATTACCTTCTGAAAGGTCAACTAAGATGTTATTGGACTTCAGGTCCCGATGAGCTATCCCATAATCCACTAGGTGTGACACGCCCTCCAGAAGTTGTGCAATCATCACCATGGCGACATGCTGTGATGGGCAACCGATAGCAGTGTTGTACTCGTCCAGTGTCATGTCATACCTACAAAGAAAAATGAAATGACATCCCTTAAGACAATATTGACAATGACAAGTTAAAAATTCAACAACAATATTTTGACTGTCCCAGAGAGATGAGCTGCTTCTGAATTGGCGGCTACGGCTATATAATGGCTACAGCTATGACTGTTGCCAAGGGCGCTGCTGAAGATTCGGTGAGCTCTATTATGTAAATCCTTTGCAAATAATTATTATGGCTCTTTGCCTTGTACTAAAAATAGGACCAGGTTGCAACAGTCTTCTTGCAACTTTCTTTTAGAAAGATCCAACACATTAGCCATGGAGCCTCCATGCACTCATATCGTGTGCGATGTTGTGATTGTGCGCATTGCCCCAACGGCAGTGCAGTCGTTCCCATCATGCATCGCTACATTATTCTGAACAAGAAATTGTACGAGTATCAGCCCATCCCAGCGGTCTTGAATAAGACGGGTGGGGCTAAGCAAATTTTAAAAATTGCTTACTTTCAATCTCAATTTTTTTTTTTAACATCCATACCTCTTCATGATTAAAAACATGGTCTGGTTTCGTCCCATCCCATCCGCATGAAGTCTCATTGGTAATGCAGCTGGGAAGAGAGTCCGTGCCTCCTCCAGGTCATGGGCCACCGTCGGTGCCACAAATACATGGTAGATCTCAAGAATGTTCGGATGAGACGGCAGAAAACGTTCCTTTTTCTTCTTTGCCCTGTGCCTGGAAAGTTGGAACGACTCCAATTATCAAAAAAAGTGCCACCACAAGTTTTTGAATCAACAAGCAGTTCCTTGATATTTGATTGGAGAATTGTTGGTCACATGCCATTCATTAATCAAATCATTAAATGGCCTACAGCACAAACTGTGCATTGGGTACTATTCAGTATTCACTGTGCTTTGCCTCGTTGAATGGAGCATTCCATATTTCAACTCATAAACAAATTTTCACCATTGCACTCATAAATATTCATTATTGTTACACTGTTCTTTACAGCTTTACATCCAATGGAACATAGCCTTCCAAAATCTTTAGTGCTGTACAATTTTCTTACCCGTTCTCCCATTGGACAGTTCCAAAGGTCCCCCTGGTTGTGGCTGCTGGCCGGAAAGGCAGGTACTCTCTCTGAAAAGCCTGTGAGATGGCCAAGGAGTTGGACTCTACATCGTAGTTAAACATCATCTGTAAAGACATTAGGGGAAAATAGTTTAGATATACTTCCTGCCTGAGTTTAAACTTTCAAATTAAATGCATTCCTTTGTGACTGGATGACTATTTTCATTGCTCCATTTCTAGCAAGTTGCTGAACATTTCTGTCAAGAAAACTGTCAAAACAAGAATGTTTGTAGATGACGTTTTGCCCGATGTGGTCTCACCTTCACAGCCAGATCATAGCTTTCACCAGTATCTGTGTTACAGGGAAGTTCCCTGGCCTCTTCAAGAACAGCTTCATCTGCATCAGAGGCCTCCTCCAGGATCCCAAGCGAGGTGACTCCTTCATCAGTCTCAGCATCTTGAAGATTGCCAGGTCCCAGTCCCCCATCATCAGAAACCATCTCCCAGTCATCTTCACTCTCATCATCGACAGAAACCATCTCCCACTCATCTCCACTCTTATCGTCGGCTTCTCCTTCAGTTGTGGCTTCCAGTTCTCTTTCCTCCGAGTGGGTTGACAATCTTGCTGCATAGATGGAGGCACTTGTGCCTTGGCCAAGAAGTGTCTTGGAGATGTCATAAGATGAGATGTCGGAGGGGAAATCTTTCTCTGCAAGATCAGGGTCAAGGTGAGTGTCTTCCCTACCAAAAATATCCTGAAACAAAATAAAAAGTGGTGTTTTCTTTTCTTTTTTTCTTGAGTACAGTTTCATGCCTGATGTTGCATCTTTATTGAGAAGCCAGTAGGCGGTTTTCAAGCTAATTCGTTTGGGTCTTTTTTTCATTTTGGGGCATTTTTTGTGGCTTGATTCAGGGAAAAATCTTGGCAAATTGAGGTTCCACATCGTATGTACAATAGTTCGCTGGGGTGCTAGTACTACGTACGACCGAAGATTAAAAATTTCGAAAAATGGAGTGCAGTGCCGTGCCCCAGTTCCAGTTACTGGGTCTATTATTATTAAACCATAGACTAGAGCAACCTTACCCTAACTATATTGCAGCACGTGTCCAGTGGCAACCTTTGCACCGTCTTCTCCTCGCCATCGTCTCGTCCGAGCAGACGGCCACTTTCCCCGGCAGCTAGAGTCAGTCCCACGAAGGCAAACCCTGGGGGAAAACCTCCCCAACCCCAGTATCTCGTCACCCTGCTCCCGTGGGCCGCGGCATTGCGAGTTTGGATGAACCTCTGCACTGCATTCCGACGCACCTGAGCGGCAAAGCTCTGGACTCTACCTCCCTGACAGCTGATAAGTGATTTCTGGACTGTCTCCTTTTGCGGTTTTACTGCTGGATGGCAGTGGTTTATGTGCGTTCCAAGAACTGTCCTCCGACATGTCCGAGCAAGACCAACTACTCCTTTTACAAGAGTTCCCGGTAACGACATCATCGTGCAACGACTTCACCGCACTCCTCCTCCTCCTCCTCACGCACGGCACACAAAATTGGATCGTGGAGGGAAAAAACACCCGATCAAAAGAACTGTACTTATGTTCTTCCAAAAAAAAGAAGACTGATCTCAATATCTTAATAGTTTAAGGAGCCCAATAGGCCCATAGAAGTAGGGTATTAAGGTCGCCGTCGAACGTCTACTTTCTGATGACATCGCTTTCGAAGCGACCGTCATTAACAATTATCATTTATTTTTAGCCATGATGTCACTGTTGTTGATGTCTGGCTCTCGCGTGACGTCTTTCTTGACAATAATAAATGCCGCCCTCTTTAGTTCGATCCTTGCAATAATTTGTCGTGGGGAAATAAACTCGTTGGAAAGTGGTCTCTAATGTGGCGAGTTAATGATCTAAATATATCAATATTTTCCCATCAGCGTACTTTCCTTGTCACAATTAAAACTAACCTTTTCTTTTCTTATCCTTTTATTCTAAATTTAAATTTGAAGGAGAATTTGAAGTAGTTTGTGTTCTATGGTTTTACTGCAGAACCGTGTGGGGCTTTAGTGCGGTATTTAAAGTCTTGGTTTTTGTCAGAATGCTGATTTATCATCAAATAAATAAAGACAGTCACCTTTTAAAGATTCGGCCGACCTTATTACAATGTCTACTTGTTGAGAAGACAGCCAAAAAGGCTGTCACAGTATTTCATAACGAATCCATCCACGGTTAGCGAGTAGAGACAGCGGGTAACCGACCGTGGCTACATGCACTCCCACACGGACACACATGGACATTTGAAGCTCCAAAATACTCGCGTGAAGGTGTGTTTTTGGAGATTCAAACTGCTCTATTGATTTCTAATCAACGGAGGCATTTCAGACAAAATCATTTCGCAGGAAACTTACTACCATTATCATCTTTATAACAAGTAAGCTTTCGGATAGAAATTTGTTTCGGCGGGGTCATTGTCAAAGTAATACACCTACATTTAAGAAAAATGCAAAACTAAAAAAGACAACAGGATTTCGGGAATGATTCGCAACTATAGCTCCTCTCCTTTCAAGGGGCCCCTTCTGTTTCTCCCCCAATTCCAAGGAATAAAAAAGTAGAAAATAATCATAACAATATATAATGGCCACGTGGGTTGGGTGGGTCTGCAGGGTTGGGTGGACTACATGGTCCAACTTCTGCTTAACAAAATTCTGCTTAACAAATTTCTTTACCTAGCAAGACATGAGCGGGGTATCAGTGGCAACCATGTACTTTGTACAATGAACTTTGTGGACTCGTGGTTGGTAACCTGTTTCTGCTAAGCAAGATTTTCCTGTGCTTAGAAAGTTTTTTGTGCTTACAGGCTTTATGAAATTGGATCCTGGTGGAGCTCGACCCCCAACGTACCGGCCCACCAACCAATTGAACTCAGTCCCAACAAAAAAAGCGCTCACTCGTGTGTGGAGCTTGCTAGCTAAGTGATGACGTCTCCGTGGCAACAATGCATGACGTCAAAAACGGTCCGTTGTTATGGTCTTTCATATGCAAATAATACCTATTGTTGCGCTCGGAGAGTTGTAAGCTACGCTCTAAAAATTGCGCTTTTATTGTGTCGTGATGCAATGGCTGCTGTCTACGTTACCTAATTATAATAACAATAGTGAAATGTCACATGCAAGTGATGTATTAAGATGGTCAAAAAACTACAGGCAATCACCACAGCTGAAAATAAGGATCATCAATACCTGCATACCTCCACGGCGGTAAGCTACGTGTGGTTCGTTTGAATACCGTGACCTGTAACTAACTCTGTCAGGCAGGGTGTGTGACAACGGGGACAAAGTACTACTCTAGTAGGCCGTAGTTCAGCTGCAAAGTTCGCACACACAGCCAGCTAGCTTACGAAGGGAATAGTAATACATCCGGAGATCCATTTGCTGTCGACCTTTGCGTAAGTGACTACACAGTTATTGCTCTATCAATATTGTAAGTATCGTTGATGGTTTATATCGAGTGTGTACTAACGACATAAAATTTATGAAACTATTATTTTTAGAGCAGTGGATGGGTTTAAAATGTGGGGGTCGACTCGTCCATGACTCGTCGTCATTACACAGCACGGAGGTTTGTTGTGCCTTGTACCTGTGCGGCACACTACAGCTCCATTGGCACACCCAGGATAAATCCAAGCTGGTTCTGAACACATCGGTATATAGTCCCATAAATAGTGCCGAGGACTTTTTAGTTGGCACTATTTGGGGGTGGTGGGGGGAGGGGGGTAGAGATTGTACTGACCTTCATAAGCTTCTCTGATTTTAATTGAATATGGCACATATCTGTTTCAACATCAGTGGTGAAACAAACGTTTTCATTTTGGAGGGGAGCGGACAGGCGCGCAGGGCAGAGCTAGACAGTGAAGGGGAAGGTGCTTCTCCAAAACGGACAAATATGCACCCTGCTCCTCCAAATTACCACAATTCAACAGCCATTTGTAAACCTCTTTTTATTATCAAAACATTGAAACATGTGTCATGGTTGTTCTTAGTTGTTGACTTTATCTGTTGTTATTAAGATTTGTGGTGAAAATGGTTCGAATTTGGTAGCCCCAACCCCCGGGCACCCCACAGCTAGCAAAA
>CM021543.1:10985923-10996749 GCA_010994315.2 Pisaster ochraceus | reverse complement strand
CGTATCGATACCTCTCGTCACCAACCCCTCGTCACTAACATCTGATCGTCTTCAGGAGAATGTAGGCGATCAGAGCACACTGATTGAAACATTGAGTTGTTAAAACCAAAAGTTTCTCTCAGAACCAGTGACTGCTCCGCCATACAGAGATTTTGTGCATGGTGTCCCCGCAAACCTCACTTGCTTGGAATGAGGTGTGAAATTGCTAAATGGATGCATTATAAACTAAAAAAAAATAAATAAATAAAATAAAAATTGACCGAAAATCTTAACTTCAAATGATGTTTCTCCTTTCCTCAGACACCAAACACCTTCTCCGTCATCACCAAATACCGTGGCTTCCTCCTGCAGACCATCGGAGATAAGGACGTCTTTGATTGGCTGTATGCCTTCAATCCCCTCCTAGCTGGTTCAATCAGATCGAAGCTTTCACGTCGGTTGGCGACCCAGCTCAAAGTCTGAGGTTTTCACAACTCTGGACGACGCCAAGAAGCCAAAAAACCAAACTCTGTAGAGTCTTAGTAAAAAAAACAAATCAATAAAATACCTGTGAACTGTTTGTAGATTTAATTCTTAATAATATTTAAAAAAAGGGCTGTTAATAAATTGCTGTGTGTTTCCATATGGGTCTTAATAAGAGAAATTTTAAACTGCCGTATTTTACCGCCGCCTGTGTACATACAGCGCAGTGGAAACTGTAGAAAGTAGCAAAATAAGAAATTGTTATGAAATTACCTTCTTGTTTAGTCCTACTGCAGGGGCAAAGGTCATCCAATGAGACAAATGTCTGCTAGCTTTAAGAAAATGTCTGGTAAGCTAGAAAACTGAGGACAACCAGTTTGCATCAGTACAGATATACACGGAAGTTTAGTCGGTGACCAGTTGAATGTACTTACTGGAATACAACTATCTGCTTAATCTTTTATCAGCTAGTTGGAATGGATTGTTAAAGCGAAATATTGTGGGATATTAACGGTAGGTTTCTTGATTTATTATTTTTTTGTTTTGAGGTCTGTTGAAAATAAATCTAAATTCATTATCGTGGGATAAAAACAAAAATTATTTCCATGAATCTGAGCCGAGGGTAACATTTCGCAGTCACGTGAAATGTTGGCAAGCAGAAGCAGATTACCAGCCAAAGTGCAATGTAATGAACATTGTATATTACTGGTTCCCTGCTAAGCATTAGTTTATTCTGCTTAACACCTATGTGGAATTAAGACCTGTGGAGAGCCTCTGCTATGAAATATTTCTCCGTTCCCCACCAACTCTAAAATATATATATTTTCTTGTATATTATTTGTTTACGATTGTGTGCTCCGAAAAAACAAAACAACGATTGATACCTCTGACTGCCTACAGGGTATTATCACATTTTAAATACGTTTTACTGTCACTAGTTTTGATTAACTGTCTGATACTTCAGGGTAGGGTACATTTGTGCTTGTCGGCCATTTTGTGTGGGTTTTTTTAAACAGAGGATTATGGTCTTGTTCTTGTGAGATGTAGCAAGCACTATGGGTAGCATGTGTGGTCATGTTTTTATATACTGTTCTAGGTTGACTGACATGTTCCTCCAAGATGGTCGCCAAGCACAGGTTTTGTCGACTTGTATGTAGGCAATTGATGTGTCAACAATGGCCGTCATATGTAGGTTTTGTTGATTTGTCACAGGCACCTGATGTGGCAACGACGGCTGTCATTCATAGGTTTTTGTCAATATGCACGTAGACCTGTCATATGTGTCGATGATGACATGATATGTAGGTAGGCACTTGGTGAGAGTGTAAAAGCAAATTCTGTCTTCAATGTCGGGGATCAGGGAGAAAATTCTCGAAAGTGTTGAGGACATCTCAACTTCGAATCGAATTCCTTGCAAAAACAAAATTAGCGACAACTGAAAGTAGATCGCTAAGCGTGATTGCATCAGTATTGTCTCTCAGTATTTGTATGCCGCAGAAACTAGACTTGTAGTAATTGGCACTAGCAAAAGCAAGTGTCACTGGGAGAGAAGTTGTTACTGCGAGGCGGGAAAAAATTCCCCAAACCGATTCCACATTGTTGTCAAGTCTCGGTTCACGTCGGCAACAGGATTTTGAAATAGTTTAAACTTCATCTCACAAGCTGTCGAATCATTTATGTACCTTACTAGTGAGTTAACCGTGGCAACTAGTCCTGTGACACATGTGCTGTGTAGATAGAAACGTAGACTTATGAGTAGAGAAACGAACAAGTCTTTCAGCGAGTGCGGTCAATAGAGGGCAGCAAACACTCCAATCTTCATTCCACCCCTATCTCATCTACTTTTTTGTGTTCACATTTCTTGCCAAGTCTTCTCGCAAAAACAGAACGTTTTTTATGGTTTTTTTTATTTGTTCAACTTTTCTTATTTGAGACTTTTCAACTTTTGGGATATTTCATTTGTGATTCTGTTTTTGTCTTGGAATTAATTCAGTCGCTATATCAACCTCGAGAGATATAGCAAGAGAAGTCAAACTCGGCCAATGATTGTGGGGGAAGTATCCATTATGCATTAGTGTGATTTATTGTTTCCACACTCAAAAACAAAATAAAAAAAAAACCACCTAAATTTGCAGCATTTTCCTCTGCACCCTTACATTCTTTGGTGTGCTGACCAGAAGATGTCCCAAATCCATCCAATTATTCCATCATCATCATCATTCTACTGTGGCAGGAGCTTGACTATAAAGTTTCCTTCATGTGCTGCAATTTCCTCAGCTCGGTCAGTCCTCGTCATCGGGTCTTGGCTGGGGGAGGGCGCTCCATCAATAAACTAGAGCTGTGTGTGGTCGTTTGCAAATGAAACACAGAGCTGCTCCTTGTAAAAACAGCACCTTGAAGGTGAGGTCACATGACATTCGATGACGTTACTGTGACAAGGCTTTGGTTCCAGGAAGTTTGCAGTAAGTTACAGATGTGATGTTCACCGGCATACAGGAATCTCGGTGCTTTGTGCAATCCGGCCCTGGTCTGCTTCCTGGTAAATCAGCACCTTGTCTAGACACTGATAGATGTAAGAGGCCAGGCCTCATGGATTTGAAGACACTACCACACTGATCAAATCCAAGCAGAACTAAGAAATGGAATTTGGAGGATTTTGTTCATGGTTAGGGTGAATGTGTTTCAAATCTTAATTAGTTGTGTGTCCCCCCCCCTCTCCCATCGTCCCTTTTGTAACTAAACCCCTATCATAATAAGGTTCATAACAATAAATAAATATTTATTATTTCACTGTAATGATTTTTATTCGATAGTGACTCACCCACCACTTTTTGAAGAATGTAAAAACCAAAAAAAATAAAATTTACTAATTGAACGATAAAAAGGGAATAACTGTGAATATTGTACACGTAATTACATATATGTATGTGGTGTTGACAACCTGTGATGTCTTAAGTAATCTTAACTGTTTTAACAATCACTGTACGACTAATTAATATGCACAACAATTAAGACAAAGAAACTAAATGCAGTGTAAATATTGCATGTTGTACAATCAGTGGTGTTGCTCTGTATTTAGTATACATGTGTATATATATGATAGGACATGGCGGTTTACGATGTGATCTATATATGAGTATTTTTATGCAAAATTGGCTTGCCAGTAAAAAAAACAATTTACTTATCGTAGCGTCGAGTGATCGGTGAAGGAAAAACCCTGAACCGAAATCGTGTAATTTAATGTTGGGCTTGCATACATGTGAGCTGCACGCGGAGGTTTCTAGCTTGTGTTTAAAGAGTGCATGTAGTTTGTAAACTTAGTTATTTCACACATGCCAGGAGAATTAGCACAATAGTGAGGAGGTTGGGTTTAGCTGACAGATGTTGGGAGGAAGTCATCCAGTCTTTAAGACTTTCCTTTTGAGATAGGCGGTGCATTTTTATTTTATTTTTTTACGTGTCCCCACAAAAGAGACTTGAAATGGTTTTCAGGGGGAAATTGAAGAGAAATTTACCTGACAATTTACCCGGTCAGTTTCCATTGTGGTTTTTACTTGATGTTTGAAATAAAAAAGTTGCATCTCCTTAAGGTGATCCCTCTGCTGCCGCTTCCCAGGTTGTATTGTAAACTTGGGTGTGATCCCTGGCTGTACAGCAGTTACAGGTTGAATGGCTTCTGACTGGCACCCCCGAACAAAGATATTGACTAAAAGGGAGACCGCCAACATTAGGGCTAGGTAGCTCAGTTGGTTGAGCCCCGACACATTAATCTATAGGTTACAGGTTCAAGTCCTGTTCCAGTAAATTTTTCCTTGTTCAACCCAAATTATTTAAAACTTACCTAGTCAGTTTCCCTTTTGGTTTTACTTCTAGTAAGCAACAACACTGTCAATTAAAAAAGACTGTCACCAGGACCCAATCTTACAAGCGCCACTTAAGCACAAAATTAGCTAAGCACAAATCAATTTTGATTACCGAAGATGGTTACCAACGTCCCCAAAGTGTTTGTGACTGATTCCCTGATAAAGCATTTTTCAAGAAAGATTCGAAAGAAACTTGATCTTTCGAAGTTTGGAAATTTTGCCGATTCTTCCTCAATCCATGAAGGGCGATGATAAACAAACAAATGTTTTTGATTTATTTAAAAGGCCATGTCACACAAGGCAATTTTTATCAGGGAAGCTCGGATGCAACCACTCGCACTGTATGCATAACTACTAACTCTCCCTGATTCTGCAGAAAACTCCCTAAAAAAAATAAACCCATCTTTCCATGTTCTGATGAACAAATATAAAAATGTCTACATGTTAGTTGTATTGTGTCTTCTGGGAAAAAATGGAAGATGATCATGAATGTACTCTTCCAAAAAGAAATAAGGATTGTCCCATGCCTGTCAGTAAGTACATCAAAAGGGCCCAATTATATCGCACTGCTTACCACAGAATATGCGTGGCCCAGTGCGCATTGTCGGCGCGCAAAGAATTCTTGGTGAAGATGGAGTCCAAGCAACACCGACAGCCATCATGGCACGCTGATTTTGAAACAATGCGCTAAAACCTGGCAAAGTTACATGTATACTTTTAAAACTGCACTCGGTTTCCCAAGATGCATTGCGGTGTATTTTTAAGAAGGTGCTTGTGCATATGAGCTATTCTGCGCTTATGGCACCCTGCAATGCATGTGATCTACGGACTGTAAGCTCAGAATTCAGTGATAAGCAGAGAAGTGCCATGACATTGGGCCACGGTCAGATGTGATATTAGTAGTTTACAAATCATGTTAGTAGATTCATCCAGTAGTATAAGAATACTTTAGTATACTTAGATATAGCAGGCTATAGCCAAAATGTAATTAATTATCACTGAGCTTTCAAATACAAATAGTATGGTAGTGCCTTTAGAACTTAAGCAGCAATTTGGGGCTTTGAAACTTGTAAATTCGTTTTTTCTTTTTATGTATACACACAAAATTGCCATCACTTTGTCTTTCTTGCACATTTTTTGCTAATTTTTAGGTCGGAGATTTTTTTTTAAATTTACATAATTGTTTTAAATAAAAGCACTGTAAAGAATTTGTGAATAGTTATCTAATATATTTGCTACTTACCTAAACATTTGACTTTTTTTTTGGTTTGGGATACTATATGCATCAGAGTGCTGACTTTGAATCAACACGTCCCAGCCACAATAAAATAAATTATTTAAAACAAAATGTTTACTTTTGTACAGAGCTCTGGAAGTATCGTCCAAGTTGTTGAGATCCTGAGATAATTTACTGTAGGTTGAAAACATCATAGCGGTAAGATGAAGACACCGCGAGATATTTGACCTCGGAATGACGACAATCTTGAAAGTAGAACGTCCTCTTCAAGATATATTTATATGAGATGGCGCCATCTTGAAAGTAGGATGTTGTCTACCAAAGATAATTTTTTCTTGGGCTCTTGACATTTTCAGGATGTTATCGTCCCAAGATGAACTATCTCGGAGAAGTCAATGCCTTATTATCAAGATGTCAACATCTTAAAACATTTCTGGAAGACGACATCTTACTTTAGGATGCCGAGATAAATCATCTTACGTTCATGATGATGTCGTCATCCTGCCAGAATTTATACCAGGATCTCAACATGTCAGATGGCACTTGCAGAGCTCCGTACTTTTGAACATTGCATTTTTTTAAACTTCTCCCGCTGCAATTAATTAATTTAAAGATTCCGCGTCAATACTTAACAAGTTGTTGAGGTTAGTAGTTTATACAATTAGCAAACGAGATCACGGCGTATGTATAGGTGCAATGGTGTTGAAATAATATCAGTGTTAGACTCACGGCAGTATTATGTAATGCTTCGGTGTTTATTCAGTGTGTTATTGTACAAATTTTATTTTCTTACGGTAGCGGTATGAATAGAAAATGGGTATGTGTTTACCGAGTAGATTGAACCCAATTTTAACAGAAATGGGGATTTTGGGTGAAACAAATGGCTCTGGCTTATGCTCAGTCAGCCGTTTTTGTGAGTCATAAATCAAAATGGCCGCAAAGGCTTATAAGTCAAAGCCATGACTGGTGTTTCAGAAGAGAGTTCTTGTGTTTGATTGGGTAATACGATAAGCATCCATTTTGAAGCCACATGCTAAAAAAAAGTAAAATCTCAGGCCTTTAAAGCTCATGCCTAAAAAGGTCAGAGGTTAAACGGTTACTATCTAGAGGTCCTAGGTCATAGGTCTTAATTTGTCATACAGTATTTGAATTCCAATGAAGACCACATTCAGAGTCAAACTTAATAGTGTGACAGTATTATGGATGGCATTATCACTCCCAAGGAAAAGTTTTTGCCAAATTGTTTATTATGTTTTTTTACAATATTTTTGCTTTTAGTAAAGTGGAATGTTTCACTTTTTTTGTGAAGACATGTTTCCCTCTCTGTTTTGAATTATGCATCTTTAAGGCGTGTCTGACTTGTCAGCTATGGCTACGACTGTTGCTAAGGCTGTTGATCCAGCTGTAGCCATAGCTGTAAAGCCGCCATCTTGGACACAGCCTCAGGAATTTCACTATGTTGCTTAACATGGGATTTGTGGCCAGTTTGGTTTTTAGTACATGCTACTGTAAATATAGGCATCTATGCAGGGCCCAGTTTGATAGAGCCGTGAAGCAGAAAATCATGCTTCAGCTTAGCAAAGATAAGCAGGATGCCAGCCACAGATACTTGATGTGAGATGGTATTTTGGCTGGTAACCTTATTCCCGTCAGCATAACTTTGTGTTGCTGAGCTACTTTTTGTGCGTAAGCAGCTACTATGAAATTGGGCCCTTGTTTCCTGTTAGATTGGCCCTCACCAAGCTCAGTAGCCGAGGTCCGAGTTTGATCACACTGCTAATTAACAACTTGCTAACTATTAGCAGAAAAAGGTTACCAACCAAAAATGCCATGTAATTCACATTGTTGTGGCAGGTACCCAACCATAAATATATCATTCTGCTAAACATAGTCATGACATTGGATGTTGGGACCAGCATTCTCCCTTAACAGTGGTCCAAATACCAGTTTAAATACATGAGGACCAGTGAAAATCTCTCCAAGTGGTCTGATTGGCTTGTTCAGCATTGACAAGCATCCTTGTAATAAGAAATATGGACAAGTGAAATGACAAGCTAACAGTCCTTCTAGCTAGTCACTGAAAAAGTTGCGGACAAACACTGTCTGGGAGTAGACTGTTACCTGAGAATCACAGTTACCATATCAAGGCTAGAAGCCCTGCACATACTGAAGGTTTTTTTGGGGGCACGTTCTAACTGGACCCGACATTTAAAAACTTTCAAGGAGTGTTTAAACAAATCCAACGAGCTTAGGTTCTAGACTTGAGTCAAATGAAGTTCATGTAAAATTCATGCGATTTGTATTGTTTTGAATGTCACTCAACCATTGTCAACTAAAGGCTAGTCGCATTTTTGAGAGCCGCATTTTTGTTCAAGACCGGCTGACTTTTCGTAATATAAATAATTATTTTAATATTTTTTATTCACCTTGTTAACGACAACGTTTAATTTGTAAACTGTTTTTTTAATGATACATTTAAATTATCAGTAGTTTAAGTTATAGTGTTGATTAAGTAACTGCAAAGTGATTGAATGCACTGCCATAATAGAAACAAGATTAATTGAACAATCTTTTCTTTCTTTTTTTTGGCCAAAAAAAAAAAGCTTTAAAATTTGAGGCAACATCAGGAATTTTGACATATCTATTTTTTTCTCCCACTCTAATCGCTGAAATAACCATATCAAGGCTAGAAGGACAATTTAGTCTGGTCCCCTTTGGTCTAATCGGTATATAATAATGCTGTGTACATGTAGTACATGACCTGTATTGCGTCTGCTAAATATTGTCTACCCTAAATTGTCAAAAGTTCACGGGAATCAGTCACAAATAGTTTGAAACTCACTTCCACTGGTAACCAGACTCAAAAAAGCACAGCTGTAATATCACAAGCATACAGTGTAAAAACTAAAATATGTTTCTTTATTTCAAATTCATCGCTTTACAAGTTTTTTTCACTCACACTTTTAAAACCACTAATTCATGTTGAACCTTTTTGTTCTTCAGAAAATTCTTCTATATTCTTAACCGGTTTCCTAGAGATGTGCCAAGCTCAACAAGGCCAACAAATGGCACCGGTAACCACTTTTGTTTTCACATGATGTTTTATTCACAAAGGTTTCCTAGTGAACAAAAGGGCACCATTGTTCCCATCGTAAGAGTAGTTCCTTGTAAATCCACTCAAGAATGATTCCTTACATGAGCAGAGCTGGAAATTGACACTGGACCACAGGCCTGGGGCCAGTGATTTGAGCATTGGGCCAGTTATAAACTCCTGACCGAACAAAGCCAGCAATCTTGTGTTTTTCAACTGAACAATAACGCCTCAATATGTAACATCCTTTGATTCTGCAGAGTAATAGAGTATTCTTGCCCATAGCACAAATGAGATGAAATGTTCTGCAAGTGCTTTTTCAAATAAAAACAGTATATAACGATACATGTTTTAACATTGGAGGGTTTTTCCCTTCTCACTTTGATTCTGGTCCTGTAAAAAAACTTTCGATTTTGAGCTACGAGCCCTGTGGATTCCTCCATCCCCCAAGATAAATTAATTAATTAATTAAAATTCGAGTCCCAGTGTGTGACTTGAAGCATGGTGGAGTCCCTGTGTTAAAAACCATGTGGTAATTACCTCCTTTACACGAATAATTATCATGATATATTTACATGATGAACTTTGAACTTAACATAAAGTAGTAGTGAGTTTTACGTACAATTATTAACCCAATTCACTTGACGTCATTGTCACAATAATTTTGGTGGCGCCATTTTGGGAGTCAAAGTCCCCTTCGTGTTAAACAGTGTAGTGCATATTTTTTAGGCAACGCAGCATTTTAAAGGTTGAGGAGTCGACTCCCAAAATGGCTAGAGCGGCAACAATAGTGGCGTGTGACATTGGTACATGGGGGTCAAACACTCGGGCAGTAAAAAAAAAGGTTACAAGTATTTACAGAAATATCACACACTGAAGAAATCCTTGTGACAGTAGACACAAAAACCAAGAGATGCAATTGATTTAATTTAAATAACCCAAAGGAGGTACTGTGGTCTTGTTTGTTATATAATGTCTGCTCTATGTAGATTGAATCATGCCATAGGGGGCTGTGTACATGACTAATAAATAAATTTAAAAAAACCATAATCAGCATGAGCTACATGTAAACATGAAAATGGTCTTGTCTCATTTTTATTATGGTGTATCCTGGCCATGGAGGGGGGGTCAAGCGCACTGATATTTTAAGCTCTAGTGATTCTGACCAGCACAGTGTTGGTTCGAGTCCTGGTCTTGACACTTGACCATTAATACTTTGCCCATTGGATGGGACGTAAAGCTGTTGGTCCTGTGTGTTGTGTAATAGGGACAGGTCCAGCATTTTATCAAATAAGGCTCCAGTGATGCCCTTTAAAATAGCTTTCAATTAGTATAAATATTTCTCGCTATATTCTGGGTCAATTACAAGGATAAAAAGGCATCAGTAGACCCTACTGCATCATTTTAGAGCCTAATATTTGAACTTAAAAATTGGCCGAAATTTGATAAAAATGCTGGACTTCCTCATGATTTTTCAAACTTTTGACCTATTTTTCAACGTTCAATATTACCCAAAATAAAGCCTTTGTTCTAGGTCAAGTTACATAAAAAGGCATCAGTAGAGCCTACTGCATCATTTTAGAGCCAAATATCGCAACTTAAAAATTGGCCCAAATTTGATAAAAATGCTGGACTTTACCCCTTATGATTTTTTCAATTTTTAACCTATTTTTCAAATTTAAATATTACCCCGCCAAAATATAGCCTATATCCTAGGTCAAGTTACATAAAAAGGCATCAGTAGAGCCTACTGCATCATTTTACAGCCAAATATCGCAACTTAAAAATTGGCCCAAATTTGATAAAAATGCTGGACCCCTTATGATTTTTTCAATTTTTAACCTATTTTTCAAATTTAAATATTTCCCCAAATAAAGCCTATATCTTAGGTCAAGTTACATAAAAAGGCACCAGTAGAGCCTACTGCATCATTATAGAGCTTAATATCACAACTTAAAAATTGGCCCAAATTTGATAAAAATGCTGGACTTACCCCTTACGATTTTTTCAATTTTTAACCTATTTTTCAACTTTCAATATTACCAAAAATAAAGCCTATATCCTAGGTCAAGTAACATAAAAAGGCATCAGTAGAGCCTACTGCATTATTTTAGAGCCAAATATCACAACTTAAAAATTGGCCCAAATTTGATAAAAATGCTGGACTTACCCC
>CM021543.1:10946847-10963412 GCA_010994315.2 Pisaster ochraceus | reverse complement strand
AGCTCAGCATATTTCCTATGAAACCAGAAATTTGTTTGGCAAGACCCAAAACAGTTATTTTCATTTTTATACTTACTGAATTGTTAAGAGATGATTTAAAATGATTAGTTAATCTTTAAAGGTAGGTGTTTTGAAACACACTTGGACTGCAGGACTTGTCTGTTTGTTGGGTTACTGGCCAAGTGCTAAAAAAAACTTACTTGATTCTAGCCAGTGGTCCATTTGGGTATTTCAAGCCCTGCAAACCATGTCATTTTTTAGGATCATTCTGACAACGGTTTGTGTCAAATTTTTGGGATGAAAACTAAAATTACTTTGGGACAAATGTTCCAGAAATGTGACCACAGTACTCACTCTGAGTTAGCGTCCAGGGCAAACTCCGCTTCTTTCTTCTGATTATTCTGTAAGAACGACATGATGAAGACATGCTTGCAGGTGCTCGGTACCCCGTCCGGCAGCTTATTGTGAGCTTGTGGATTGTTGACTGCCTCTATGTGCACAAGATTCCTCGGGCACCAGTCGTAAACTTCATACTTCAGCTGCTCTCTGTAAGAAAAACAGTTGACGAAGTTCAAATCAAATCGTAAATCCGTACCTTTAAAACAAGGGTGAGGGGGGTCATCTCGTACTTGCTTAGAAAAAATCAGGTTACCGGCCACGATAACATGCAATGTACATTGATTGTGACTGGTACCCTGCATATATATATTCAGCACCTAAATTTGGGGAACAAGTTCTGCTTTGAAGGTCTTATACAGGATAAGTAAAGATAAAATATGTCATTGTTTAATATTAGTCTGAATGCTTACTGATTTTTATGTTTTTTAAGTTCATACTAGAACCATGTTTTCTGTGAAATATTTCCCTCTGAAATGAAGTCGTATTTGAGAAAACCCAAATTAAGGACAACGTGTTTACATGCTGAAAATTGTGCACATTTTTTTTTATTATCTTCTTCTGACTCCAAAAAAGACTGAGCCAAACTTTTCCCGGTTTGTTATTATAACAGACCCCACAAGAGCCATGCCTTATGGACCCCAGCCGTTTCCCAATACAGCAGTTTTCAAACTGAGGTTGAAAGGGAATAATAGCCTGGCCACTCTTTGCTAAAATGAGAATCAGTATTCCTCATTGACTTTGTAGACAGTGGAACCAGACAGTACTTGGAGTTTAGTCTCAGCATACCCTTTCATCTTCTCCTTGCAGATGACCACTTTATCGGTGAAGACGATGACTTGGATGCTCTTTGCCACCAGCTTGCCTCTGTTCAATAACTTGTTCTCCTTCTTGATGACCTGGATACGCCCTCGCTTGACGATCGAGGTGGTCTGAGACAGGTTCATTTTCTGTTGAAAGATGCATATTGTTTAATGTCGTTAAATCAATACAGTACATTGACGATGATGTGGCGTGTCACGGCCGAGGTGTCTAGTGCATCAAATTGAAATTCTTGTGGCTGATTATCGAAGAGTGGGTTCAATCCTAGCTGTGACACTTGTGTCCTTGAGCAACGCTCTCAAACACATAAATGCTTCTCCTCACCCAGGAGTACATGAGTATCTATGAGGGTAGAGATTGTTGAATGTGAATGATTAGCAACCTGTGCACCAATTTGGCTGCTGGTGCTGCATACGCACAAGGAGTGAAGATGGTTTGGGGGCAGCTTAGGGACAGGTGAACAGGGCTAACAAAAATATAAGGGAACATGGGAGACCTACATGCACTTGGCTTTGAAAGTGCATAAACAATTCATATTAATATCGACAATGCATTTGAAGGCGAGAAACGTAGCTTTCATTAGGCAGCTCTTTGAGTAGATGGGAGTGCCGTTACTGGTGACCTCTGACCTACCTTGACCCCTTCTCTGAAGTCCAGCTGGTTAGCGAGCTGTGTGACCTCCTCAATGAGTTCCATTCTCTTTGCTTCTTCATTGCATTGCTCGGCCATCTAACAAAATAGAAATAAATATGGAGCAAAATCAACTTTTGTAAGTACAAGAAAATCGAACATACTAAAAATGCAGGAAAATTATGTACTGACAACTCAATTACCTTTAAAAGAGAGAAAAACAACTGAAACAACCTCAAAAATAAAATGTCAGACAGAAGGAAATGTCCGTGACAAAATTTTGTTTCCAGCTTCTCATAACACTAATATCGATGTAAGTCATTAATGGAACCATAAATAATGGGGGTGACAAATATGGCATATTGACTCCTTGCAGACGAGGAACGCAC
The DNA here is from genome assembly GCA_010994315.2 of Pisaster ochraceus. Lineage (NCBI taxonomy): Eukaryota > Metazoa > Echinodermata > Asteroidea > Forcipulatida > Asteriidae > Pisaster > Pisaster ochraceus. The sequence goes on along the minus strand of CM021543.1, from coordinate 10,961,175 downwards.
CTCTGTAAAATCGGCGTCTACCATTTCCTCCATTTTGGGGGTCGATTTCTTTGTGAACATCAAAAATGGGGAAAAGGACAGGCGTTTGTAAAAGCGCTACACGACGTGCAATGGGCCAATAGGCTACTCCACATGTCTCCAGACTTCTGAACACTACCAGTGTCCCGCGCAAATCAAATCGGCCCAATTTTCACACTGTGAATAGACCGTGCAAGTCTAGCGTGTATTCAAACCGTTTGGGAACCACTTTGGTCCACTGAGTAAATTGCTTTAATGCAGGCAGAAACTGAACTCAAGCACTTTTACAAGTCCTTATGTTCGAAAACGCACTAGACTTGCACAGTCCATTGGCACTGAACCAGATTTAAAATGCGTCCTGTTCTGGTTACAACACAACACTTGCCCTTAAAAATGACCCCTGTAAATATTCAAATTGTAACCAAAATAACACTCTTTTTTTTTCTTTCTCATTATTCCTTGTACAATGTAACTCAGCCTTCGACTGCGATTTTTGATATGACCAGCAATAGCACATAGCAATTAAATAGTAATATGAGCACGTAATTCAACAGGTGCCTACCTTTCTTAGGGCCTTGAGGGCATCCATGGCTGTTTTGTGTAAGGGACTATCCATCTTTGCTTGTTGTCTTATTGCCTGAAATCAAACGGCACAGATTATAACAAAACTGATGCTGGATTTATCCAAACTCAAATTTCGCCACGTCAGTGCGAAAACATAGTATCTTGATTTTGTGAAAAACTCTGTATCTTGCACGAAAATGTCCCATGCAAAAACGTCGTTTCTGAGCGCATACTTAAGTTTTCTTCGTACATCCAGGCTATTTTAAGGGAGATACAGTTTACGTTTAGACAGTTTCAAACTCGCGCAAAGCATACGTGCTATGTTAGGGTTTTTTGCACTGGCACTACGATTTGCAGTTCATCTGATTTTTATGTTTTTTTCTCATTTCAGATGAGAGTTATAAAAAACAAAGTTCTGATTTTTCTTTCATGCGTGCAAACATCTGCTCCCAGCATTTCCTGCCGGCAAGTAAACAGGACAGCTTGCTAGCCCAGTGATTACAGAGCCATGAAGCTTGCATATGTCTACTTTTTTTACAGAGACCAGCTGAAATAATTATCTGAAGCCCAAAGGAAACGCATTTTTTTTCCTCCCAGTTTTTTTTAAGTTACCTCGAGCAGTAAGGGAAGTCTGGTTATTCTTTGGAAGGGTAGCATAAGGAACGACTGGAGATCAAGACTACAGCATGCCGGGCTACTCTCAAGGAACTTCAACACCTCAATGAAGGAAGGATTCTTCCTGCAAACCAACAAATACACAAGTGTATATAAAACGCAAGGTTCGAAAGCAACTGTATTTAACCCTCCTACTGCTGGACCATTTAATAGCAACAACTGTTGTACTACAGAGTAAAAAAGAAATGTACATGTATGTACACCGTTCTTGCGCAAATGTGCCACCATACACTACAGTAGATTGTTTCAAACGGTTGGTCAACTCACTGGAAAATGTGACCAAAAGTAGGAGGGTTAAGCTTGACTTCAAGTTTGATTTACATTTGTAAATCCAACAAATTATGCCCCCCTTCTACTGTCATCAAACATTATTCCTATACCTACACTGCAGCCTTGAATCAAGACCGTCAAGCTTGGAGTACAGTTCTAAATCCAACAAACTATTCCCAACAGATTTTACTCCAAGCTACAGTCACCCAACAAACTTGATATACCTACACTCTAGCCTTGTACTAAGACCAACAAGCGTTGGAGGACAGTTCTAAATCCAACAAATTATGCTCCACTCTATGGCTTGTGGATACAACTCTAAAACCAACAAGTTACGCGCCACAGTACAGTCACCCAACAAAACTGTTTCACCAACAAGTTTTGGAGTACAATTCTAAATCCAACAATTTGACCCCCAAAAAACCATGAAATGGATGTTGGAGGATTTGTTGGGGTCAACAGCAAAAGGAAAAAACGTTGGAGACGATGTCTTACTTAAGTTCCTCTAGGGTCTTGATTTGGTACTGGTTGTTGGCGCAGTAGACGATGTAGCTATTGAAGCCACCTTTGTCAAAGTGTTGCAAGAGGATGTCGCACATGTCGCTGATGATGATGTTGTCTTGTTGTCTCTCCTCAAGATCTAACAACAACCTGTTGGTAAACAAACAAACAAACAAACAAGGATTGTTACATCAGTAATGGTAAACAAACAAACGATGATTGTTACATTAGTAATGGTAAACAAACAAACGATGATTGTTACATCAGTAATGGTAAGCAACAAACGATGATTGTCACATCAGTAATGGTAAACAAACAAACAAGCAAACGATGGTTGTTACATCAGTAATGGTAAACAAACAAACAAACAAATGATGACTGTTACATCAGTAATGGTAAACAAACAAACGATGACTGTTACATCAGTAATGGTAAATAAACAAGCGATGACTGTTACATTCGCATTAACTGTACCTGCCAATATTAAAAGGTCAGAAATGGGAGCACCTTAAAGTATAATTCCTAACCTATGCTCAGCAATGCGTAGTGTAATACGGCACATTACTAGATTTAAAAAAATAATAAAAAACAGAGACCCACATAAAACTCGCTACAATGCCATCCCGTAACGCTTGAATGTCAGAAGAAGAACAAACTCTCTATCGCAAGTCGCTCATGTAGTTGTAATATGGTCAGCGATCTGAACTAAACAGCGCCCTCTTTTTATACAACCAAAACACAAAAGAAGAACAAAAGACATCTCCACAGGGACGCATATTTGTGAATTTGTGTAATATCATGCATTATAAACTGGAAATACTTCTTCTTTTATAAGAAAATTGCAAAAAAAATAAAACAATTATAATAATTCAGAATTGATGACTACAGTCAGACATACAAAAGTTCACAGTTGAGTTCCCCAAACTTTATTTTGGTCCCAACTTGAGCTATTCACAAAGGTCATTTAAAGGTCACGCTGCGTGACTGTAACCAGCACCATAATGCATTTAACAAACAGTCTGGAAATTGGGTTGATTTAATCGGACGTTGCCAAGGTTACAGATAGCTGGAAGACTAAAGAGGATATCTGTAGAAAAAAGAAACAAATCCCAAAAGGCAGAGAAATCATGAAAAAAAGAACACAGATCTGAGCTTGGTTCTCAATCAGTGACACTTGAAATTTCTGATGTTGGTTTGTGATTCAAAGACGCGCTATTTTTGACCTCATTAGGGCGTGTATGGACCAAATTTACGTGATGCGAAACAAGTAAAACTAACGGTTTTCTCACTTTTGTTATTATTTCGATTTATTTGGCCGTTGACACTAGAAAACAGCATACAGGCAATCAAGATAAGCTGCGACTGTAATTCTGATGCACGATAATGTGTTGTTTGAAAGCGCCCTCACATGGTCAAAAATACGGTCAGAAAGTGACTTACTTTTCGCTAGCATCTCGGACACTCCTGATGTTAGAGAAAAGTCGGTGGTGTTGGACCTTGTTGAGAAGACCCGATGGTGGCTGGAGGGTGATGGCTTCGGAGAAGTGCTCAACGACGAGATTCAAACTACGTAGGTACGATGCTTCAGATGTGATCACTTCAAACAACGCCTGAAAAAAAAAAAAAAATTATTTCGATCATTTCTGTTACATGATTGTCTCAAAGATGAACAGCTTATAATAATAATAGTAACACCATACTTATAAAGAGCAGATCGTACTGAGATCCCTGTGTGCTGTCACAGGGCGTCTTGGATTTGACACCAGAGGGCGCTATTGTGTGTAAAACTCTTAGCCTTTTGCCTGCCGGCATAGGGAACAATGCAAATGTAGTATTCATTCTACAGGTACAGTAGAGTGATGTAGACTCAACAGTTATACAAATTGAACAGATAATGTTTTAATGCAGGTTTTGAATTGTTCTGATGTTTCGGCCTGTTTGACAACTTCTGCTAAGTTTTCCAAAACTAAAATTGGAAAGAGCCAGAACCATAAGATTTAGTTTCAATAACTGGGGAGGAGGCAAAAGAGATTGAGAGGTCTGGCACGGCTGCTGACAATGAATGTTAGAAGTAGAATAGTATAGAACTGACCTCCTGTAGTCTCTTCTCTTCAGGCGTCATTTGCTCCAAGAGGCCGCTGTTTGCGACCTCTGGCAGCTCGCTCCAGTATGACCTCCTCACCGCCCCCGACCCAACAGTCCTCTGAAGGAGACCGTACGGCTTTGGAATCTCCACATCGGAGCCGCTGCCCCCTGAGCCTTCCCCAGTCGAACTCCCCAAACTTCCCGACTCATAAATAGCATTGTTCTGTAAGAGGTTCCCTGTGCCATAAAAGAGCTCCCCCGCGGGTTCGTAGACGGGCTCGGCTGTCGTGTAGATGTCCTCCGGTTCGAACTCCTCGCCCGTCGGGAACTGCTGCTTCTCCTTGGTCTTGAGCTCCTCCCGGGATTGGTAGCGGTAGATCTCCTCCTCTGGAATGAGGACTCGGTACTCTGGGAGATGGACTGGGTTCGGGAGGGACAGACTGTCTCTCTTCTCTTTCTTCAGGGCTTCTTGCTTCTCCAGGAATGTCGTCAGCGACTCCAAGGTGGAAATGTTCATGAGACGGAGAAAGGAATCCCTGCTGCGGGCGTCTTCTTGATAGAGCTGGAACAGGGGCTCTGAAAAAACAAAGCAGCAAAAATATGATCAAGGAAGGGAATTCATTCCAAGTTTTAATGAAGTCTTAATGAACAAAATGTTTTGAACCTTTTCAATCGTATTCCTGAACGGCAAAATCGAACCTTGCACAGAGAAACCAAACCCTTACGAATCAACAAACTTCACTAAGCCACTTGAGAGGTAGATTTGACAAAATGTCTGGTAGAATGCCTTGTTCAGTCCCAAGTGAACGCTCCATTTGAATTCCTCAGACTAAGTTCTGGAGACCGATGAGAAAATTTACCTTGAGTAACAAAACGAGATCGCTGCCGGGATATCTTGCAAAGCTGCTCTGTAATTTCCTCTTTGCTCTAGAAAAAAGGAACGAAAGGTAAATATTAATGATCCTTGAAGAAACTTCATCAGGCATCTTCATAGGAGTCCATAATAAAAAAAACTTTGCGTCGGTGCTAATACGATGTATCTCCTTAAATGGCACTCACCTTATGCATGAGCTTGAAATTGTCAAAACGTTGTATCCCGCAAGACAGCCCGGATGTACACACAAAAATTACGCACCAAGATACAGCGTGTTTGCCAGGAGCATTTGGGGGGCAAGATACACAAATTTTTTGCTTTTGCAAAACTGAAATACGACATTTTTTGCACTGACGCCACAAAAAGTAGGTTCTGGTACAACAAATCCGAGAAAAATGAAAAACTCGCTCAAAAAATTTTCGGCTTCAAACTCACCGGTATTGGAAGATTCTTGACGTGCGTCAAACTGTTCCTCTTGAGCTTTCTGTTGGGCTCACTGTAAGGGCGTGTCACCTTGGGAGGCTTCAGTGCGCGAGGGGTTGGAGCGGGCGGGGCTGATCCTATTGATGCTCTCGGGGCATCATAGGAGGGCGGTCTCTGGTTAACCTCTTCACTACAGAGGGATGGAAAAAGAAAATCATGATTTTTTTTAGTTTTTTTGTTTTTAAAGGAAACGGAGGAAAGAAATTAGCTGTTGCAAATTTGCTTTCCAACCACAGGTGCAATTCTTTTTTAATGGCCTCATATTTGGACCCAAGTCCAGTATATCTCAAGGGCTAAATGACGACACAAAACAACTATATAATTTTTGAGGCATTGCATGGTGACGGATCAATGTATATTTGGTTTGCGGTAACACCATGTGTATATCTATACTTTGCTGTGTAGATTTGTTCTTTGGGAAGTAGGTCTTGCTTTATTCTACTGCCGCGGAGAAGATTTAGGAAATTGGCGAGACTACTTAGTTCTGAAAAGAACTGTCCTACCTTTAAAGTTTTAACTACTGCCTGGGCGGAAGGTAGGAAATCGGTCGGGACTACTACTTTCCCTTAGTGGATCGAGGGGACTTCTTGTTCTTCTGACGATGACTAGAGACCCATTGAGGCCAATTAAGAACTTACTCCGCGGCAGTGAAGTTAATAACACAGCAAAGTAGATATGGTGTTACCGCAAACCAAATATGCACAAAACAATAGTATGTTGGTGTAACACAAGCAGTCAGTGGTAAACGAGTGACAAGAAAGGTGCAGAATGCAGTCAGGAGGAGAAGAAGATGAACAAGGAAAAGTGATCACAAAGGAGGCAAAGGAAGGTTTAAAAAAAAACAAGAATAAAGACCCCAAAAAAACCACAGCGACATTCAAATCTAGGCTAGAATGTCAAAGAGCTGAAGAATGTGCTCAAGAAATTTCTTCACGAAAAAAAGTAACAGTACAGTAGCATTTTGGATGTATTCTTATCTGGTAAGCATAACAATTGTTTAGTGCTTAGCTAAGTTTTTATACTTAAGCAGCTTATGAAATTTGGTCTCGTAATAATGGGTCAACCTCTACTCCCTATGTCCACTTTCCCACAGGTGACATCAATCCACCTCTCCTGTCATTTGCTCACATCATCATGCTTGGACTTGGATAAGATTGGTATGCCTGACACAGTAATACGCACTTGTTTGGGCTTACAGCCCTCAGTCCTTCGGAATCCTTCATTTTTGGCAAAGAGGATTCAGAAAGGTCTTGGGAGGGTAGGGGTTTAAGGTCAACTGTACCTCTTTGGCCGGTAGGAGTCATCCTGCTGGTTGCCTTCCTCGTTCGGATTGACCGTCCACGTGAAGGAGAAACCTAGACACACAAAATGGAAAGCAAAAAATATTGACTGAGTATTAAAATCTTGTCATATCTGACTGAGCAGCTCGTTGAAGCACACTGAGATCGGATCCCACGAGCTACAGTTTCAATTTGGGTTGTCCAACAGTCAAATGATAAGTACCCACTACAAGTGTGGTACTTTTAATTTTGGAGAAAATAATGGCATTAGGGAGAAAAAATGTTATCTAGCTTTTAAAGCCTTACAGCAATGTGTGCTAAACAGTGTATTCACACTGAACCAGATGTCCTTCAGGTTTGAAAGAAGAAAAGTCCTCCTTACCACATATAAGCTGCAATCGCTTTCGGGAACGTCCCATCTTTATTTGAATTTATCCAAGTATCTAAAACCACCACACACTGTGTACATGTGCTGTGCATCCAGTCTAGAAAGCGTTGGTTTGAAGAAGAAAAAACTTCCAAAAGTGAAGGCCGTACTCCAACTACCAATCACCAGGTGACTTTCGGGTACCAGACAGGTTTGCTAAAATGTCCAACTTATTGACTGAACTTGGTTGAATGCAACTGAGCATGGGCAATATTTGAGAACTCCAAATTTGTTTATGAAGCCCAAACTACATGTACTTTGATGTATTCCAAATATGCTTAAAAATCTACACTGTAGATGAGGTAAGGGATTGTCAATCACCTTTTCCGAAGATAGCAACTGACCAATGGCTGCACCTTAATGCATTGCATACAACATGAGACATGATTGGCTAATGTTGCCACCACACCAAACTTCCTGCTGATGTGATTGGCTGGGTGTGACTTCACCTCAATCTGATTGGTCGAAAGTGACTCTCCCTGTCTGATTTAGAACACAACTTCCTCGGAACATTCTGTACATGATGCAATCTCTTTATCACCAAATGCTAAGCAGTATTTTATGTGGCTGTTTTTTTTTCTTTTATTAAGTGGCAACTTTTCCAACCTAATGGTTCTGTTCTACACTCATCAACCTGTACAATGTATTTACTACCAAATACAATAAAGAAACTTTTTTTTTTTTTAATGTGCCCCATCAAAAGTCGGTGTAAATTGTAATCTCCGTAAAATGTATGTAAAATTAGATTTTGTCAAAACTCCGTTTAACAGTGTATACCTGTGTGTTATGCTGTAGAATTATATTTATTTATTACACATCCAACAGCACAGTTAGTGCCAATAATAGGATGAACAAGACACGAAAATCAAGAAAATCAAGAACGTTTTGAAATGTGTCCCTTCCTTCATAATCAACAGTTGATAAAAAAATTGTACAGTGCAATCTCCATCAAATATAATGTAAACTTTGAGGTTTGTTTACTGCATTCAGCTGCGTGTACAAATTGTGCCTGCAGGGAATCCAGGCCATCTGGCTCTTTGGTAAACATGTCATGTGACAGGTTACAAATGTACACATGTTCTGCAGATTCACCCTTACCGAACACTACGTAAACAAAAGCGATTTCAAACTGGACATTTTTTTTGTTAGTTTCCAAAGAAACAGACAAACATTTCCACAAGATGGTCTGTACTTTCAATTTAGAAAAATGCTGACAGGAAATTAACAATTGCTCAAACCCATAGGAGCGACTTGTTATTATGTTCAACAATATGATGAAGTAAAGTTAAACACACAACCACCCAAACCATCCCTGACCAACAACTTCCTTTTCCAGGGTGGGCCCAGGATGCAAATTTGTTTTCATTTGGATCTCAACACCAACCAAAACAGTCACAACGGTTTCCAAGGCTTACAAAACAAAGCAATGTAGGCTGTTTTTTCAAAACCACCACATTTTGGTCAAAATACGGAGTCCACCAACACTAGGGGTAGACAGCTCAGTTGGGCACGATAATCCAGAGACTTGCGGTGTGTCATGGTCGATTGGTTAAGAGCACCAGATTCAAGCTCTGGTCTTGATCAGCTGGGTTGTGGGTTCGAGTCCTGGTCGTGGCACTTGGGTCCTTGAGCAAGCTAGTTTACCATAATTGCTTTGCCCTTGTCCCGGATGGGACATTAAGCCCTAGATCCCAGAACTCATATTGTGGAAAAGTAGGGGTTAACCCAACCCTGGTGTTTCTGGTGTCTGACACCAATTGGGAGGGGGTGGCCCCCCCTCCCCTCTTAGTTACGCCACTGCAAAAGTATGCAAAATAATGCTCATGAAATCTGCTAAATTCCCAGTGCATGCGTTGAAAAGTGCAGTGACAGTTCAAGGATACAAGTATGCACGTACAAGTACATAATGAAAAGGGAAACAGACAAGACAATGACACCATGATTTTCGTGTACCAAAACTTTGCTCTGTTTCCAGTTACAAAGTGTTAGGCTCTGCTCGTATTGGCGGCTGAGGCTCGGATTCTGGCTCTGGCTTGATCGCCACGTCATCATACAATGAAGTATAAGGATGTCCTTAGAAACACCCTTAGCAACAGTCATAGCCGTAATGGTAGACAGCAATTTGGATTTTGGCCTCAGATTTTGGCCTTAAAGTGTCAGTTCTATGTATGTGATTTTCAGAACATAAGGCTAATGTCAATTGGTACTCTGCACCCACTTTCCTACAGCTGGTAAGCAAAAAAAGTTGCTTAGCAGAGTAAACAAATCTTACTTAGCAAAAGCGAATTCCAGCCAAAACACCATGTTGTTTATGTCTGGTCCCCTACTAATTCATTGCTGAGAAGAAACTATTTTGCTCTTCTTAACACCGCTTTCTGCTTAGCAACCTTATGGAATTAGGCCCTGTGTCTAATTTCTATACAGACTGCTTTACAGCATAACAGCATTACCAGAATTAGATTACCAGCCAAAATACAATTATAATCAGGCCTAATATCGATTGTGACCAGTATCCTGCAAGTTTTTTGCTCAGCAGAAACTTTTTAAGTGACATTTTCTGCTTGAGCAGCTCTATGACATTGGGGCCCTGCTCTCAAAGTTCTATAGGCCTAGGCCTATGAACTTTGGCAGCTTGACAGTTCTGAAATGATGGTCATAAAAAAAGAACGCTGTACCCAAAAGACGAATCTGAATATATGTATATCTCCTCTCAAGGTTCTATAATAATCTTCGGCGACGTGTCAGTTCTAAAAACGTGAATTTATCGGAACTGAGAGTGGCATCACTTCCTACTTTGGTGACTGTACCAAACTGCACCCACTGTGTTAGGGGGGGTGATTCCCTACATCATGCCACTTCCTGTTCAAGGACAAGTTGGGAACAACGATCAGGACTGCTTGATTAAGAATAAGTGCAGCGTTCTCCCCCATGGCACAAGCTAGGCAAATGTCAGCCGATACGACAATAATAAAATAATACACATCGGTGTATAAAGGAAAAAACCCAAATTCAATTCTTCCTCCCCGATGCAAATATTACATCTATTAGATCGTTGCAGTACCCGCTGCTAAGGATTCGAGCCCGCCTCTAGCCATCGGGCTAGCTCGATGGTCTATTGGTTAGACATCTTCGACTCCCACCCGAGTGGTTGCCTGTGGATTTTTTTTCACAGAGCTTGGGAAAGCACTGAGCATACAGTGCTTAATACACATCGGTGTATGGGACAAACCAAATTAAACTCTTCATCCCCGATGCAAATATTACATTCTATTAAAACAATCAAATAACAACAATGTAAACAAGGCTCCTGTCCAACCAATTCAGGACCAATCGAAAGCCAGTAGAACACTAATCAACAGAAATGAAAGTTGAACAGTCAGTTTGCGTAACACCATGGGTACATGTATTTTACCGTGTACATTTGTTCTTTAGAACTTGTCTTTCTATAAAACTTTATTCCACTGAAATGAAAGTTGATGTCATTGGACAACTGTATCCCAAACTTACCTATGGATCTCATCCTGAAGTAAACACTAACTTCCAGAAATATTTCCTCGGAAATGTTTAATTCCCTCAAGCCAAACAACAACAGAACATGGTTTGCATCGAGCGAACATGTGTTTCTGGCGCTTGTGACAATCCGTGAATTGTTCCACTTTTGTCCCAAGTTGCTGAAGACAGGATATGACACCATGTATTTGCAAGAATAGATTTGGTTTTAATTCATTTTCAATGTGTGTATTTAGCACTGTAGGCAGTGTGGGTCACATGTTTTGGGACATCGTGCTTTATTGTAAACTGAACACTGGACTGCTTCATGAGTCATGCTGTGCAGTGAACTCGATTGTGATGAAACATAAAACATTACTGCGAAATCATGGGTCATAGAAAAGTGCTAAAGAGAAGATTCCAGCGATGAATGTAGAATGCAACTTGTATCACTTCTAATACAAAAGTGTCATTGAATCTGGACTTCCTGCAGGCATGGATTGTACCATGACAACACCTCCAAAAAATGTGAAAATTCACATTTTAAGAAGTTACACCATCAACTTTTGATATTTGGGGGGAGGGACACTTTTCAACACTTGTTATGGGGGGGATTGTCATCAAATGCTATTTATACACATGTATGTCTTTGACAGTATTTCACATGAAAATGTTTGTTTTGAGGATTGGGGCTGGTGTGGACTTTATATTCAGTATTCTTTTGAAAATTCTACAAAGGCATTTTTTCTCTTGATAATTGCCTACATGTAGGATTGTAGCTATTTTGGGGTTCAGCATGCATAGCGGTATGTCGCGGCTGAACGGTCAAGCGCACTGGACACAAGCTCTAGTGTTTCTGATCTGCCGAATGTGGGTTTCTCGGGTCCCGGTCTTGACACTTGTGACATTAAGCAACACACTTAACCATTATTGATTGGTCCTTCCGGTGGAACGTAAAGCCATAGGTACCATGTGTTGTGGAATGCACTTAAAAGAACCCTTTTTTCCGGACACACTGCACAGCCTAGGCTATGCACTTGCTACTTGTAACTAACGTATATGTACTGTACAAGGTACATGTGTCATCAAAGCTTCATCGATTTAAACATTTGTACTACTGTAGGCCTGGGCGATTAGTGTGACAAGTGTCGAAGTCGTGACTATCGGTTGCTATGTCTAGTCGCCGCTGCCGCTTTCCAACTGCCTGGTTAAACCTCGCCACCAAGACTACTGGCAAATAGTCCTGACTGGTGTCAAAGTCGCGACTAATTGAAGCTTGACTAGTCCGGTAGTGAATTTCACTAGCCGCCCGGGCCAAAATTTGTCATTTTCTGCTCTGGTGTGTTGTTGCATCAAAAGAGTTGCTTACTGCAACGGCGTCCAATGCAATGCATACTTCACATTTCAGACCGTATACAGTCAGTACACGCGGGTAAACGAAAAAGCTTGGACATGTACGCATGTGTGTGCGTTTTCGTGTGAGTTTTTGACACGCTGTCTGAGATCCGGGTGCTGAGCTTCTATTTTTAGCATTAGTGTGGAGTGGTTTTGAGCATTCGCTTGTGACTGATCCAGGCATAGTACCAGACATGATTCAACCATTGTTGAGGGTCAGCAAATTGCCTTTTGAGCTCAGTGTTCTCCGTGGTATACAGACAGTTTACCGTTGCTTCCTCAGAACGACATGAATTACATGACACAATCAAATCAAAACGAGCGTCAGATCAAAACCACACAGGCCAAAGTTCACAATCAATGACACCTTGTTTACCTTCCTGATGAAGTGTACACACACGCTGTGACTAGCTACCGGAAATGACCAAGCACAATTGACAATCAAAAGTGGGGTTGGTCTGAATTTATGAGCAATCAGAGTCAGACGTCGTTTTGAAATCTGCTGAACTTTTGCACAGTTATATGAGTCAGTGTTGGAACGTACAGCCAGGTAAACACTCTCCGGAGCTCATACACCAGGAAAGTACCTACCGGACACGCTGATAACAACAGTTTATTTGTTTTTGTGAGGTACTTGTGGTTTTTTTTTTAATAGACCTTGACAATTCGTTGAAGGTAACGGTTTACAATTTATCTTTGAATAAACGATGTCGATTTGCTCTGTTACTGAAGAGTGTATTTTTAAATTGTGTTTTTCAGAGAGTATTTATTTTGATGTGGTGAATGCCCTACAGTCAACCTTCCTACTGTATGACCATTCAATACCGTCCATTGTGCTTTTGATTTATAGCTGCACAAAAGTCCTTTTCACACTGTTATCTCTTGTCCCCATGGAACACAGCCCTTGGGGAGGCTCCACAAGTTGTTTTTTTACCCCACGGTTACCCCACACTGTCCCCGCCTAGGTCCCTATTCCACAGGGTTCCGGTTGTACCCAGGTTTTACCGCTTCACCCCTACTCCAGAGCAGGGGTGGCTATTCTTTGGGGTATGCCCATTCCCCGGGGTAGATCAGGGGTAAAGCGATCCAAGTGTGAAAGGGTCTTCCCCAGCGTTGCCCCCGGGGAATAGAGTAGTATGAAAAGGGCTTTATGCCAGCCTGCAATGATATCAATTTATGAATGCCTCTACAAAGTACACAGTTAACCCGCCAACTGTCTGACTATTCAATACCACCCACTGTGGTGTTGAACGATTGATAAGAGGATGAATGATCTCAAGGAGTTTATTTCGGATGGCAACAATTTCAGAAAAACAAAAATATACTAAAGACTCACCGTCATCTTTCATGCCATCTTCGTGGAAGCTGTCCAAGACGCTGATGTAATCCGCTGATGTACTCGAGATGGGTCTGTCATAGTCGGTGGATACACAAGACACCGGTCGGTCATAGTCAGTGGACACACTGGATACCGGGCGGTCGTACTCGGAGCCCTTGCCTCGGTTTCTAAGATAGTTCCTTGGATCCAACTGAACACTCTGATTGGAGGACTCCATCGAGACTCGCCGGCTGGACTCGGCAGACCAGCCGTCGTCCGACTGCTCGCACGAGGTGTTCGAGTCTCTCTTCTCGATTCTTTGATGGTTGGAGTCTGGGCGGTTTGGAAATGGAATGGCATCTAGGAAGTCACAGCTGGAGTCGCTGTCCTCGGTAAGGGTGGCTTGTGAGCTGCGGTCGTTGTTGCGGGACACAGAATGACTGGACTCAACAGAGCTGCTCTTCCTGAGGAAGAGTGGCATATGGAACTCAAAAGCCTTCCGTCTGTGTTCTTTTTCCGCCCCATGGGGTGATTTCGACCGCATCACTTGCATCTCAATCTCAACCGGAGCTTTATCCCGCTCTTCCTCATCCATCCTCTCCTCATTACCTTCCTCCTCAGGTCCTTCAGGAAGGGGAGGTCCTTGACTAAGTAGGACAACCTCATAGCTGTCTCGCCGTTCGCTGCGACAAGATGCCACGTTTGAATAAATGTCTTCATCTGTACCTTCCTCTTCGACAACACCCTCAAGTTCGTGTCTTGAGTTCTCCTCCTGGCTGGTCCCACCGCCAACCTCCTCATTGTCCGTTGATAGTGGCAGCGGTGGGATATCCTTAGCGAGGTCTGATGAGGGTACTGGGACGTTGACATAGCCTTCATCATCGGACGAGGAAAAATCCTCATCATCGTCTACGGATACATTACTTATAAGAGAAGAAATGGTACTGCC
>CM021543.1:10908350-10920201 GCA_010994315.2 Pisaster ochraceus | reverse complement strand
GTCACTGTATTTTTTTATTAAACTGATCAATTGAGTATTGAAGTATTACCCACATAAAAAAACTTGATAAATCTTCTCTTAGTGCTTGGAACAGAAACAGCTCAAATGTGAAACTGTGTAGAGTGTTCTTTTCATTTTGATTCCGGTCTTGTAACAAATTTTCTGGTCCAGTAAAAGTTTTGAGCTACAAGCCCTGCAGTCTTGTGGATTTTTTCCCCAAATTCGAGCCCTGCCACTAGGCAAAATCAAAAAGAATTGTTTCTTCTGCCTGTGAGAATGTTTGCACTTTGCAAGAAACCTGGACAAGGATTGACAGGTCACACCGCTTTTGATGCGACCTTTGACGTGAATCAGAAATCAAATTTAAATGCAAAAACACGATCCGTGCAAACACTGGCACAAAGATTTCAACAGAGGGCGGTTGAGAGGTAAACAAAGGGCACATGTAAGGCGACTGAGAGGGAAACAGTGTCTAGTAGAAGACACACAGACATCCCTCTGGCCAGCACTGTGGTGTGTGGCAGGTCAAGAGCAACTTTACACGTAGGCAAACCACAGTCAGAGGTTACATACAGTAGACACCACATGAATTGTGGTTTGAGTACAAACAGGTAATTTTTTAGTGGTTATAAAAAGGTACATACTGTAAGCATGGAGGAAGGAACTTCCTCCACGCTGTAAGCAGGCCTGTATGTAAATACACTATAATTATACCAACCAGACATGCCAGAAAACCACAAATCCTGTACGTGCATCCTGCATCATGCATCCTGCATGCCTAAGACATTCATGTGGCTCTTGTAGTGTACACAGAGAAGACACACATGTAAAGTTGGAACCTCAGGTGATAAACTTTTGTACTTGTTAAATCATTTGGGTAATTATTTTGTTATTTTACTTGTTTACCGGGACGGTAAAAGAAATAAGGAGGCTTTGTAACGCAAATGAGCGTGTAGTTGGTGCTAGTTGGCTAACCGTGTATTATTCAAAATTCTTTATTTTGTTTAGCCAGAACAAATTTGTTCATGAATTCCTGTCGATAAGGTTGTTGGACCCCAAAACTAGGACAGGCAAATGGCTAGCCTAATTTCAGCTTGTATAGGCAAACCAGCCATTGTCCGGCAGTTGTTCTCCCTTCCCCAGTCAGTTGCTCTTGTCTCTGAGTCTGACTATTAACAAATTTCCTGCAAAATAAAGGTTTTGTTCTGATGAATGTCCCTCATGCCTGTACTTGGCCTTGGTGAATTTTGTGTTTCGGTGTCCCACAACAAACTCACAAAGACATTGTGATTGTCTGGTGGAAGCAGTATTATGAGTGTTCCACTGTAGGCCCTTAGCATTTAACCAGTGTTCCTCAGGAAGTTTCATAAGCCCTAGCACAAGTGCTCTATAGGCCCCCAAGAACCTGCGTTTTGCAGTATTTGTTAGGCCCTAGAGGCACCAGTATTCCATTTAGGTCCTCGAGGCACCAGTGTTTCTGTAGGGAATCAGGTTAGCTTCGAGGGGTCTTCCCTCCCTTTCACCTTTGTGGAACCCGGGATCAAATCCCTCATTAGACCCGAACCTTCCATGGATGCGCTAGAAACCTGAGGAGAAATGCCAGCCCGACAATGATGTACTGGATCTCTCAAACCCACTTACCATCATCCACCAACCCACTCCATTTTGTTTTACTCCTGCATCCCCCACCCCCCCCCCGAACATGGATGCAGACCATCAACTGAACTATCATCTCTTTTCCACCTCACACCAATCTGGACCATTCTTCCTGTGCCTGTTGTCACTACTCTGCTCCCTCAGTCATGTTGTCCGTTCAACTCTTAGTCTTATGTACCCGGCCTACCCTTTAGTTGTTTTATCAGTCAAATGCCAATGCGTGCATAAACTTGACGTGATATCCCATCCTTGGGACTTTGACTTTGTGTGTGTGTGTGGGGGGGGGGGGTGGTCCCCGAGATGTGGCATCCCCAGATGATCGGGTTTTTAGGTTTTTGTTTTCACTTAATTAATCATGTTGTTAGTCACAATACACAATATTTAGCAAAGATGGACAATTTTGAAAACATAAATATTTCTTAATTATAAAATAAATATTTGTTATACCATCAGCATCACGACCATGGACTCGGAGGAATTATCAATATCAGCCACTCTTTTCCAGTTTTCAGCGAGTAATAATTATAGTTATACCACATAATAGTGCCAAGCCCAAGAAGAGTCCCAGACTCCCGGCCAAGCGTATTGCCTGGCACTATTTTAATACGGGGCAAGTTAGAAATACATTTGTACAAGTACAAGTAAAATACGACTATTTACAAACGGTGGTGTACGACTATCGGACTAGTATTATTATACGATAAGCCTATATACACATCATACGACGAGTTCCAACAGTGAGTGACCCGACAATAAAAATGTGATTGTAAAAAAAAACAGGTAAAACTTACCCTACAGACACGGATTTCTGATTTAAAGATCGGGTAGACTGAAGTCTTCTAAATGAAACGTCCCAAAAAATAACGAAATGTCGTTTTCGTTTTCGTTCGCGTTAAAATTGTCATTGAAAACACATTTTCATTGTACCTTAGTTGATGGTGTGTACCTTTCATACAGCTACCTTTACAAACCACAGTCTGGTTTCTGCCTTATATTATTGTACATGTACTGTCAACAATGTGAATATTTTCGTGACCATAAACGCATAAATGAATCGGAGTGATAGAGCCTGTGGCCAGACTACTGACTTGTGAACCGGAAGCGCTCTTCTAATTGGACTTCGCCATTTTTCGAGGGGATTTCTTTTTGATAACCGAAACTTAAATAAATACAAACAATACAAAACTAAAAATTATTCTTTTAAAACCGTAATAGTTCCGGTACATATGGTAATATATTTGAAGTAAATAGATAGGTTCATTATTATTTATTTTGATGACTATTATCTTAAACAAAAATTTCCCCTCTAGAAAGGTATGTCAAAAAGTTTATCAGCACCCCTCAAATAGTTTTGTGTTCAGTCATCATTTCAAAATGGCGATTTAGGAGTGTCCACAAATTCCGACGTGCATTTGTCAACTTCCGAAACAATCACTTTGCCGAAAGAGATTACTTTTTCCCTCATTAACTGGTCACGGCAACAGGAAGAAAGTGGGCTACCTATCGGATAGATCGTTGGATTTGGCAGACACTTCGAGGTTAGGAAATGTAGGTATTTTGTTTTCGTTTGCGATCTTTTCCTTTTTAAAAACTGTCTGACACCGTACGGCCGGCAATCAGTCATATTTATGCGGGTTGGCATGGTTGGGATGCCACGGTGGGGCAAGGGCCGCGCCGCTGTGTTCCCGGAGAGCCGGACATTTTGCCAGACGGTGGCTCGCGCAATATTTTTGCAAAGTCGTGTGATTTTCACCTCATGTGGGAATTTTTAGCTTGTTTCTTCCTCTATTGCGTAGTGTAGTCGCAAGATTTGTTTGCGTATGTGTTGGTTCTGTGTGCTGTCGATATCTTTAAAATGCTAGCTAGAAATGGTGCATTCAAAGCCTAATTAAATGAAATATCATTTGACATTTTGTGTCTTCTTCTTGCTTCATAATCATGTCAAGCTCAAATGATTTGTTTAGTCTAGACTCTTATCTATTGAAAAGTATAAACTCTTTTTAGTGTTGTTTTCATGTGTTTTGTAATTGTAGGTGAAATTTTTTTGCCATAACAAATCAAAAGTTGGTGGTGGAAGTAAAATAGGTTTATTTTCTGATATAATTATAATATTCTACAATTTGATCACAGCAACAAGTGTCTCTTTCACTCGGGAAGGTTTGAAATTGAATAAGAACAAATTATTAAGGTGTGGTGCCATTTAATAAAATTTTTTTTTTTTAGCTTTATCTTGTTTTTAGTTGAGTTTCTTTATCTTTTACTTAGTGTGAACCCTGACCCACATTGTCTATAAATCTTATTGTCTTTGTAAGTGCATTTTATAAATATGCACTTGTTGTTCTGATTTCTCGTTGTGGCCCAACCTTTCATTTATGCTGTCTCTACTCTATTGTTTATTGATCCATTTATTGTTGTATTTCTTTGCTTTTCATTTCCTGTTTTATAGTTGTTTTACATAGCGTGTTTGCTCATTCTGTAACTTGTTTAGGAAGTTAAATGATAATATTGTGCAAGCTGAAGAGAACATCTACAATGCAAATTAATCAATTTGGGTGGTCAATTTGCCATGAGAGGTATCTTTCCTCACCTTCCACACCTCTACGGACCCTGGTTCGAATCACGCCGGAGCACTATGTGGATTAGGTTTTCAGTCCCTACCTGATGGCATGGGTTTTCCCTGGAATAATTTTCTGGGGTTTTCCTCCCACATCTAAAACTGAAACTTCCTCCCCAAAAGGTTGTCTTCTCTCCATGTGGTTCTTGGCTAGTGATCAAGTTTGCTTTTCTGAGAGTCCTTGGCTTCACAGCCAGAAGAAATAAAATGAAATGAAAATAAAATTAAAATGATTAAGGAAGGAACAGATGGGGAGTACAACTTCCTTTTCATACAACTAATTACATACAACCACAAACTATCTGGATAAATGGGGTATATAGTCATAATGAAAGAAAACATTGCAACCTGATATCACAATGTTTCCTTAATGAAGTAACAATGCATGGAATAAAGTCTCCTGACAAGATTCATTAGATGATGTAATTAAGGAATTTTTGAGAATGTCATTAGCTGTAAATGTTCTCTTTCCACATACTCATAAAATGTTCATGTTTAATCTTAAACTGTAAAGAGTATTTATGCTTCCATCAATATCATGAGTTGATTCTCTTCGTACCCAAATTTTTTTGGTAGACAAAGTATTCCTTTTTTTTTTCCCAGCCACCATTTTGGTTTAATATTTGGGTTGTTTTGGTTTAAGTGAATTAAATTGGAGAATCAAAAATAGGTGGGCATTAGATTTTAAAGAATGTCATACTTGTCACTTAGAGGTAGAGTCGGGGTTTGGTTTTTGTAAACGTAATGCTGATTTACATGTATAGTAGACAATTTTATCAAGAAAGATACTTTAAAAGTGACTTGTGAATGTTATAGCTGAACAGTGAATACAATACACATACATCTACTTGTTGAGAAAATAGAAAAAATACTGTCTCGTGGTATTTTCATCAGGATTGTCAAATCTATCCATATTCAGCGAGTTAACAGCAAGCACATGTACCAGCTGCATCTCTGGCCTCAGCGTTCACAAACAGACACTGGGGAAGTCTCCGAAAGTTGCCTTTAGGCGAGCTCTATTCAAATTTGTCGACATACTTCTTTCAATTCCGAATCACAGAAACATCAGGGGCCCTTCAGACAAAATAATTTCTCAGGATGCTTAGTACTACCTTAATTAACATAACAAGTTGGCTGACTGGATAAAAATGCACAATTATTTCAGGGTCATTACCCTACCCTTTGCAAACAGCAACTTCAAATGTAGAGCACTTGTTATCCATTACATCAGCATTGTGAGCTATATTCTATGGAACTACATGTATGTGATCACAGTCATTTTTCTGTACTAAGGAGGTAGTTTCAGGTAAGGAAGTTAACAGCGTGACTTCCATTTTAAACTGTGGACTCTGGTTTCTTTTGTTGGGCGACCAGTCACATAAAAATCAATGTTATTTGCTGTTAATCTCTGACATGTAATAGTGCTCACGAACAATTGGTATTGTTATTTATTTTTGTTAAAGCTGACGTAACTAAATTACTTCGTCATTCCGACATTTGATTGAGTTTACAAAAGAGTGTGCTGTAATCAAAGGGTAATCCATCAATGTATGCAGAAATAATTTGTCAATCAAAATAGAAGAAACAAGTTTTTTTTTTAAGGTGGTCATTGTAGGTGTACACCTGTGAAAGGGTCCCACAATAAAGCACCTGTTGTGTCCATTGTCATGCATGAGTCATCGTTACCACTGGGCTAGGAATGTCCATTGTTTGACTTCTGTAGGTGTTCCCTTGTTAGGTGTACACACAGCTGGCAACAAATTTACTGCTAAAATGTTCCCACAATTTCACAGCTTTTGTGGTAATGAAGGTCAGAATCACTCTGCAGTTAGAATTAGATGAGTAATTTGCTGGGGTTTTTTTTGTCTACATTTTTTTCTGATAATGAATGAAAAAGAACATTGTTGAATGTAAAAGTACAGACGTGAGAGCTTTGGAACTGGTACCCGGTTTCATGGAACTGTGTAAAATGTGTAAAGAAAAATTAACAAATTTCTGCTTTAGGAAAGAGTAACGGGCACAAAAGTACACGTCAAATACATTTTTGGGTTGGTAACCAAAATCACGTTGTGCACAGCAAATTTCAAGTGCTTATTTTTTGTGGCCATGAATTTGGGCACAGGACTGGCTAAAAAATTACCTGTCTTTCGGTGTTGATAAACTTGCACAGCCGTTATGGCATTGAATGTGTCTCATGAAACATTCATGTGCGTAGCCGCGTGCATACAGACGTAGACAGGGAGAGAGTAAGGGGTACACGGCCGCTTACAGTAAAGTAACAGACAGGTGTATTGACATGAGCTGGGCTGAATAATGGCCACTATGTATGCAGTTGATGACATCTCATTTGAGAAGGTTGAAGTGAATGCACTGGAATAAGAGACTGTGGGATGTTAAAGGTGCAGGCCCTCGAAATAACCCACGGCACACCCACACAGCAATTGCCGTGGTGCCCTGTGCTTTTGCTGTGGTGCCCTTTGCAAAGTTCCAATACAAATTTACATTTTTCCTCATTGAGTGCCCTTTACCAGAGGAAAATTGCTGTGCCCCTTCACGAGCGAAGTTCAAAGCCTGAAGGTATTATACAGGACAGCCCTTTATCATGTTGCCACCATATTGGAATGCTCCCTGTATCCAATAACAGTTATGGATGCTAATATTTATTGTACAAAAACGGGAATCAGACTTTGTTTTCTTCCAGCCTCGGTCTGATATACATTATTTGAATGGAAGAAATTCAAGATGGCTGCACCATGGTAAAGGTCTAATGGAAGAGCTGACAAAATAGTCCCAGACAGTGTTAATATTTTGTGCGGACAACCGTATACATGAGATTAAAAACCTGTGAAAATTTGGGCTTAATCCGTTGTGTGAGTCAGGAGAAAATAGTGAAAAACTATGCACAGTTTTCAGCATGTAAACATATTGCTCTTAATTTTGGATGTAAGCAGCTGTTGCAATTTTGTAGGTTTTCAGATACATTTTTCTTGAATATGACTTCATTTCGGAGGGAAATATTTCACAGGAAAAAAATGGTTTTATACGTACATATAAGCATGCATAGTAAAATTAAGCAATGATTATGATGTTTTTATCCTTACCAATATTGGATTGTACCTTTTAAGGAGGTTTCGGTTGATGTATCGGATTGTTGTCACTGTAGATGTACAGCCATCTCATGTCATTCAAATTTCAGGCCTGGATTCTCCGATCTCGCACGGTAGTTTTTCTTTAGTGAAGGGTCCATTCGGAATACTCTCGAACGGTAGTTTTTTCTTAAGTGAAGGGGCCATTCGGAATAATCTTACTTCCAACATGTCCAAGGGAGTTCTTCTTTAGTTAAGGGGCATTCAGAACAATCGATATTTCAAATTTTTCTTTTTTATGGTTCAAAATATTGGATTGGCCAAAAGAAAGAAATGAAAATAAGAGTTTATTTTTCATTAAAATAATACAAACAGTTTAAAAAGAAGAGGACAAAATATTTAAAAAAAACAGCAGCCTCTTCTAGTTTGTCTGCCATGTTTGTGCTTAGTGTCCCATGTCTGGAATTACACAGAGGTCATGACCTCTGTTGACCTCTGTTTGAACAGTGTCAATATTTGGAAAATATACATTTCTGGTGGAATTTAAAAAAAACACTGATTACTCTGAATGTTGCATTAAAAGGCACCACATCATATTTGGACTGGGTCATTTTATGGGGCACCAAGGCAATGACCAGGGCCCAATTTCATGGTTCTACTTACCGTTAGCAAAAAATTGGCGCTTACAGAAGCAGGGAATTCTTTGATGACATCAAGTGTATTTAATGGGTTAGCAGAGAATTTTTGCTTGTGCGCGTATGTGTACTCCACATTTCTAGGCATTCTTCACTTACACTGCTAGTGCAGAAACTCGGTGCTTGCACAATAAGCGGAGAATTGTGATCGCAAGCGCAGAATTCGGCGGTAAGCAGAGCCATGAAATTGGGCCCTGGTGCATAGAGGCAATTGCCTCCTACGTCGCCCCTGTGAACCATCAGATCTGTATTCACAGGGACGTTGGAAGGACAAAATAGCCTCCTTGGCACTCAAGCAGTCTCAGACATACAATACACATGTACACTATACACATGAACAGTTTGGTGTCACTCCTCCCAGTCATTCACGAAGGTAGAGGCTACATGGTGTGAAGGCATTTTTTGTTTTACTGCACACAGGAAAGAAAATTTGCTCTGGGCATTTTACCCTCCCATCATATTGTTGATTTTAATTGGTTTGAAGACTTGAATATGTACACCTTTAAGTGGTAACTTTACCCTCTGAAAACATCTCTCCAAACTATCCCGTTTTTTTTTTCTTTTTCTGCAGTCGTCAGAAAACTATGTCTTGCTTCCTTCTCAAATGACTATACCATTTATAATGACTTTGTGTTTTTAATCGACTTACATACTTAAAAATTTCTTGAGTAAACAGTTTGTTCGAACGCAGGTTTTACTTGTTTGCAAAGTCAACAACATTCAGTGAGTGAAATTACAATCCGTTGACAGGAAAAAAATTGTGAATTGTGTGCCAATGGATTTGTCCTTCAGAAGTGACAATATGACTTATTACCAAGCTCCTGCACAGTGGCGGCAAATTTGCTAGTTTTCCCTTTTAATAGTGGGATTTGCGCTGGCTGTACACTGCACTCCTGGTTTGCCCTAAACTTTTATCTTTTTTTTCAGTGACTAGCCAGCAGAATAAGTTACACGTAAGCAATTCCATGTTTTCGTCAGAGGGTTCACCTCCATGCACAAGCTAGCGCATCGGACCGATACATGCGTATTGCGTTCTGATGCGCAAAGGCGGCTGATACAGTGTACCTTAAAACTTGTTATATTTTAATGGTGAGCTTTCATTTGTTGATTTCAATTCTTTTCTTTTCAGACACGGTGCCTGAATTGTGAAATAGACAGTGCCCTATGCCTGGAATGAACATGGGGGAGGAAGAGATTTCCCAAATACCAGTCAAGGCAGCCTACAATGGGTAAGTCGACAATGGCATTTTTGCGGTCGTTTAAATAAAGAGTTTTGCTTTCATTCGGTAGCAGGAAGTATGATTAAACTAGATTTTTAACTCGTGCCTGATATTTCATGACATGGCAACAGAGGCAACTTTCTCCATGTTTCTGGTTAAAACGGCAGTGCTCCTTGAAATGTTCCAGTCGTAAATTATGTTTCCCTCATCGGGGTGCCCATTTACCACAGCAAACTGCCTTGCGCTTCTAGGAAGGGTGCACCATGCCTAATAATGATAATAATAGTGGCTTCTTATATACATGTAGCGCTCGTATCCGTCACTCAGTGACACTCAAGGCGCTTCAACATTAAGTATTTTCCTGCAAGGTATTTTGGTGCTGCATTTGAAGTATGAGACCTACTCCTTTACATATGTAGCACCATGTCATGGTTTACAAGGTGCTGTGGCGCAATATGCTGCCAATCAAACCAGGAACACCGGGGCGGACCTCTTCTCTTTTCGATAAGTGCACTGGGTTCTTTTACATGCGTTACACAACACACGGGACCAACGGCTTTACGTCCCATCCGGAGGACGAAGCAATCATGGTTAAGTGTCTTGCTTAAGGACACAATTGTCACGGTCAGGACTCGAACCCACACTCTGCTGATCAGAAATACAAGAGCTTGAGTCCGGTGCTCTCATCCGCTCGGCCACGACACGCCACATGCCTGTAAACTTACTGTGAGCTTGTGAAGATGAATTCAGCAATGAGAAACTCCAGACTTTTTATTCTGAATTCAGACCTGTTTAGGTTTTGCTTGGTGAAAAAAAAACACCTGTTCTTTTCTGAAAGATTTACACGGAAATCTCTGATCTACTTCTCTAGTGCTGAGGATACTGCTTGTTCCCTGAAGCGCCTCTGAATCTTTGAAACCAGGGTTACCAAAAGGTGGAATTTTCATCCTTTTTGTGAGGAATGACTCTCACCTCTGTCTTATAACAGCTCAAGTGTTAGTTGATCAACATGGCTGTGGAAACATCTGCTATCAATACCAATCGTGCTTGGTGGTGTCACAATGACAAACTGTCACCCAAGGGATCACATCTCATGACATGTTCCATTTCAAAGTGCATTCCAGATGATGATAGGGGGACAAAATAAATCACACCCCTGCACCCAACTACTTTCATCATGAGTGACTTTGTTAATCGATCATATTGTGCTCGGTTCGTGATGTGTGATTTTTTTACTGGGTGTATACCTGTCACTTCATCAAGAGTTGACCAATCATAGCTTAACTGTGTGTTCATTGGTCAGAGCTGCCTCCATGGTGGGTGGCAGTCATCGCCGCCGATGCTTTGTCAACTAGATGCTGCAGACCACATCGACTTTATGTCCCAGTATGATCAACAAAACTACCTCTTTTGTGTCATCTAATCAATGGGTTGAACCAACTTCCCTAATACTGCAGACAAGTTTCCTGAAAATAAACCAATCTGTCAACGTTCTGATGAACAGTTTTCAAAAACTCCCTGATTGTGGAAACTTTTTCCCTATATTCTATATCATTCTATTATTATGAATGTGATTTTCATTATCGCCCCGATCGTTAGGCAACATCTCCCTGATTGTTAGATGCTATATTAGCAGCTCTGCCCCTCCGTGGACACGCCCCTCAGAGGGATCAGGTGATAGCAGCTTGTCCAATAGTGTGCCGCTATAAAGTAGGTGACTACGAATACATGAATAATTTAAAGATGAGTGAATGCCGAACGAAGTGGACTGTAATGGGATTATATTGATGGATTTGATGGGAATGTTTTCGGTGACAGATGCTTCATTTATGTCTGACCCGCTCTGCAGTTGTTCTGTTTGTGTTTATTATTTAGAGCGTACATCAATAAGTAGCTGGCTGGCATATTATTAGCGCTCTTAATATCAGTGTCAATCATGCAGGTACATTGTAGCAAAGGACAAATTAATTGTTTAAAAGTAAAACAAGAATTTTCCTTTAAGGTTGATTTCGATCGTAACTATGAAATACTGCCCTCTAGGGGTGGTTTGAGTTTGGGCAATTCTTCTTCGGCAAGCTTGGATTCAAGTACACAAAGAAGGGATGATGTTGTCAAACTTCTTTCTTTCTTTTTTCTCTCTGTTTTTTTCAAAGCCTTTGTACGCAGCGTACTACCAATTTTAAATTGATTGAACAAAGACGGTTTGATTAGGGTGGGATTCGAACCTGCGACCTTCGTAAACTTTTACAGATGACCTTCATTGTATCTTTCTTGATAATTTTACTCGTAAATCAGATCTGACAAAAATCAGATGGTAGCTCTACATGTGTACCTTTAACCACACCAATGGGAAAGCTGATATTTGTCGTACATGTACATCCAAAATGGCAGCACACTTCAACTGCTTCCAAGCAGATACGCACAGATTTACACACGCAGCATTCTCCGAGTTCTATTTCTATCGCCTTTTAGCAGAGCGCCATCAGTTGACCACACGTACAGCGCATGTTGTCCTGGAACGGAACTGTACATGCATGAACGCACCTGACAATTTCTTGGGTCGGGGGGGGGGGGGGGGGG
>CM021543.1:10896872-10907350 GCA_010994315.2 Pisaster ochraceus | reverse complement strand
TTGGCAAATGGGAACGCCCTACGAATCTATGACTGGCAGTCAACGTGTTAAAAGAACAAACCTGTGAAAGATGGGCTCCATTGGTCATCGGAGTTGAAAATAAGAAAATAATAATATAGCATAAAAACACTGATTGTGACATAGAATTGTGGAGCCTTTATGTGGGCTTTCATTATGCTTGAGAAAGGCCTCATGCCCGAAGCCTTTCTCAGATTCAAATTATTAGGTGAAAAATTAAACCTCTTTCTCTAAAATTGCATTATTTGTAAAGGGGTCAGTTTTAACAATGTTGTATAATATCAGCAGCTCTCCAGTGCTCTTTGCCAAGTGAGTTTTTGTAAGGTCATTAACTTGTGGAGTAATTACAAAATGCACACCCTGCCTTTGAACTTCCATTACTTGTACAGTACAGCATGTAATCTCTGTGACTTTTGAGGGATAGGTTTTTTTAGTACTAATGTACTTGTGCCATTTGATATGTGACTCATAAAGTTCCTGATGTATGGGTGGTTTGGCCTATATTCGGCCCCCCCCCCCAAATAAATTGAAGGAATACAATTTTAATGCATGGTTAATTTTTGAAGACATTTTTTTAGGGGCCTTCCAAAGTTTTCAACATTTTCAAGGTCGTACAGAGAATGCGATTTTTGAGCTGGAAATACATGTAGCCATGAACACCTTGGTGTACACTACATCATTAATGTGTACAACAACTGGTGCTATATATAGTGTAGTGACAGGATGGAGGAAATCATGTAATACTTTGTGAAACTTTGTGTCACTTTGTAACATGTAATAAATTATTGTTTCAATTTGTATTACATTGTTTCCCATGTACTGTAATGTAATGTTCACATGTACACACAAGCAGTGTACTATGCTGAACCATGGAGCAATAAACTAGTTTAATTGCTCCATGGCTGAACTAATGTATATAAAAGTAGAACATACATAATGTATGCACCATCATCATATGCATGTTCATTGTATTGTACATTTTTATGATTAAAAGATCTGACAATGATGGCTATGGCTGAAATACCCACAAGCCCTATTCTTCAATGTTCTCATAGAAGTATAGTGTTAGCCAGAGGGGTGTCTGGGTGTCTTTTGGGCACCCTGTTTTAAATTTGGACCGGACCCCTGTTTTATCTGTCATTTTACATATATGTACATGTAAATGTATTGTAAGTGAACAATTTGGACACCCAGTTTTTACATTTCCAGCAAACTTGGACAGCCTTTTACCAAATTCTTGCTAAAACCTTGCACAGCAGCCGTAGCCAAAGTCGAAGTGGCTTGATCCAGCCACAGCAATGAGCGTAGATCTGCACACCACATTTACATGTGTGCTGTGCATCAGTGTTGCAAACATGCACTTGTATTGTCAAACCATAGCTACGTACTACATCTGCTTGCATGGTCAGGGAGGCATGGAGGTATAGAAATAGAAGCTGAAGCAATGCAATGCCAAGGATCCTATTACAGGAATACTCGGAATGCATTGTGATGTATATCCAGTAGTCAGGATGGGGTGGGTTTTACTGCAAGGAGAGTAGAGGTAGGTAGGCCAGGCATGTCTGTGCTGCATGTAGGGTACTTCGGCCGATAATATTCCCTGCTGTTCTGTAAACATGTTTTGTCACAGTGATCAATGTCGCTAGGTTTTATTTTCAGACCCAGTGGTTTCAAATCCATTCCAGTCAGCTTTCTGGATAAGTGGCCCCTTTTTTTTCTATTGCATCCTACCTTTAGTTGTCCAAACATGTATACACTCAAGTCCTAGTGTAGAGATAGTTCTGTTTTACAGGTTAAGTGTATAGTATCAAGCTTGGAATGTAGTTTTTTCCGAAGGGACATCATAAGTACTTTTTCTGTGGTTGGGGTACTTGTGTTTTTTTTTTTAATTTTTTTTTAAATCAGACATGCTGGTGTGGAGTACTTCAGACGACACATTGCGGTACGTTTAGGCCTTGAAGGTCTCCACGTTTAACCCCGTAGAGGCGTAGCTTAATCTGAACATGGGTCTCCCATCATGTCACACCCAAACATAAACTTTGGTGTGATCCCTGGCTAAACAGTTAGTTATATAGGTTGACTGGTTTCTGACTTGCACCCAGCTGAACAAAGGTATTGACATTTAACAGGGAGGCAGCCAATATAAGGGCTAGATAGCAGAGTTGGTAGAGCGCCGGATGCACGTTAATCTGGAAAGTCGGAGGTTCAAGTCTCACTCTAGTCAATTTTTCTTTAATTAATCCAACCCAAAAACTGACCATGTCAGTCTTGGAATTTCAAGGATGGGGTGCCACAGATGGCCTTGGTGTTGCCCTGGTCTCTTGGCCTTGGTGCTGCTTCAAAAAAATTTCCCGTATACTTTAAAATCTTCAAATGGAAGTGCTCTTTCCAAAATGAAAATGGCCCTGCCCCTTCAAGGAGGAAACTCCAGGCCTGACTTGGTGAGTTGTTACAAATCTGCTCTATATTGTGGCTGTGTACACTTTACGAAAAAATATGTTCAGTGAAAAAAATAGTGAATGACTTGATGGTCATGAACAGAGGGGGTACGTAAAGCAATGTTTAAGGAACATACTTAAGTGACACAATGCTGAGACTGAAAAGTAGCCAGATGTCCTTCCTTCTAAAGGCTATTGATCATGTCTTGTTTAATTGTGGTCATTGATCGATTCCGTCCACGGCACGCGACTCGGATTATCAGTTGTATTGATTGACATTAGGAAGAATCAATACACCAAATTGTGGTTGGGGGTGGGGTGGTGTCAGTTTAAAATGTATTTGATGGTTTTAGCAAATGTAGAAACTTTGCGATTGAATTATTAGTTTTGTCTAAACCATGTAATATTACTTACTTTGGTTTTGAATGATGCACTGTATGCCAGCTTGCATTCTGATATCATATTGACTGCATCTCAGTGCACAGCCAACCCTCCTACTGTTTGACCACGTAACATCACCCCACTGTGGTTTTGAGTGATACTAGAATGTATCCAGTATGTCACAGCAGGAGGCTGCAGCCATAAACATGGCTTCTCTAAAATTAATAACTGTATGTTTGCTGCTAGAGTTATTCCAAAGGCACATTTTTACCTTTCCATAGTGAAATCAATGTACATGTACCTATTTACATGTATCTATAATCAAAAGAGTGACAGGAAAACAATTAAACTTTCACACTTGGTTTTCTTAACACACAACTTGACACACTAATTGTTTTCAACCTTTTGCTTGGAACATTTTCGTTACATCCTTCTGCCAGGCACATGACGATATTTCAAACGAGAATTGTCAAAATGTCCATCTGTGTATTTAAATTCATCATTACAATCAGCTCCACCACGGAAGTCACTTCTTTTTTTTCTTTCTTTACTGCAATTAATTTAAAATATACTTAAATAGTAATGTGTCTCAATCGTGCTTTACTCATTGATCAGTGATGACTTCGCCAAAAGTTGTCAGAATTGATTTCTCGTGGATTAATAAGTTAAGAGGAGATTGCCGTGTTTTAAAAGTTGGGGGTTCTTTTCCCCGTGCAATCAGAGCGTCTTGCCCGGAGCTCTCTAATTGACACCACGATCCATTTGTTAAAACACCTTAAAGCACCGTTGCACATCTGTCCCACCAGAGCATCCGATATTGATTCATTATAATCCCCTCCCTCACACTCCCAGCATAGAGCCGAGGCTCCCAGTGATGTCCAGTAGTGAGATATTGATCATGCCGTGGGTCCCCGAGCCTTTATATACCCCTGTCGTCCGGCCAGTTCTATCAGTCCCAACTCGTGGGTAGCCTCCGGGTGGGAAAAGGGCCGGGTTTTTGCTCTTCTCTCGTTTCGACTCTGCTTGTTACGTCTCATTAGGCTGGACTGGAGTTGATCGGGGTCTATCAGTTGCTGGTTGCATTACCTTGTCTCGCTTCCATGCAGCTGCTTGTGACAAGCTGCTGGAGTCTTGATCAGTCTGCCAGTGCGTTTGAGAGAGCAGTTGCTGTCTGCCAGAGCTACGCCATGACTCCAAAACATCCGATTTATTTGGTAGCTGTGATTTCTGGAGCGGGGTCCGCAGTTGGTCGTTTGATCAGCTGTACCGTAGCACAGTTACCAGACTCACCTCATGGCCTGCGAGGCACGGCGTCACCCGGGGGCGTTATCGGTTCATGGCAGTTGCTTCCTTGTGCGGGGCTCAGTCGGTCTCCGAGACAGAGAGGGCCAGCATGGGCTTGTCAAGGGCACGGCTGAGCCTGGAGGAAGGGGTTCGGCGGACTGAGAGAGGCTTCAAGAAGTTTAGGCTAGTTGTTCCTTGAGCGTGAGACATTGATGATGAAGGTAAGAACATCTTGATATGTTGAGTGGAAAGTTTTTGGATTTCTTTGGCTTGTGTAGTCTGATTGGTGTACAAACATGTTTTACAAGTTTCCCCTTAGATCTTTTTCGGTAAGAAGTTTAGATTTTGTTGAGACTGACTGTGTTGTTATTTTGGAATCGTCATTAATACAAACTATCCAAAACTTGCCTGTTAAGCTCAAATCTTCCTTACAAAGTTCTTTCACCTCTCAGAATTTTAAGTAAGATTCAAACAAATGATTTTGAAAGTAAACTGAAAACCTTTTGGCATTTGTTCATTCTGACTGCTTAACTGCAAGCTTCAAAGTGTACATAGACTACAGTGCATAGTACGTTTAACATGTACATGTATGTTGACTGGAGTACATTATCAAGTAAAAATTCCCAGCCTGTATATGATCTCTTAATTTTGCACTTGATAACTGATGAATCTACTGTTTATGTTTTGACACCCCAAAAAATTTCCCCTTTAAATTTGTCCCTAATCTCCTTGAATGAATGAATGAATGAAGACCTATCAAAGTCACATGACAGAGTTACCTCTGGAAACGAGCAAGCACCACGCGCTCCTCCCCCTCCGAAAAAAAACCAAAACATTCCTGTAAAATTTTTCATAATTTGTTTGCGGCACGGAAGGAATCTTTTCCTGCCGGGGGCCCCTGCTGGGCCCTGTGCTATGAATACCCAAAGAGGAATCCCACTCCCCTGTAATGCCAGACATGCCGGGTTATCTTGTGTCCTTTTAGGTTATTCATGGTTATGGGCCATCCTGGATAGAGACTTCATTTCCATGTATAGGCAAAGAGTTACTTTGGTGCTTTGGTGGAGGCACTAGTTGAGGCACTTGGAGGTTGTATGTACCCAAATTTACAATTTACTAACCGTACATATACATGTGCATTATTCCTCATAATCGTCCAAGTACGCGGGCCGTCAACCCTCATTATAAAGAGCACCGTTACAAAGAGGTTCTGCTCGTAGAGTACATCCGGAAGTCCAGAATCTCATTTCTGCTTTGTGTTTCTTTGTTTTGCTGCCCTCGTGGAACAACCTTCCTGTTAATAAAGAGGCAATTTGGTCAGTGTCGGGGATCTTGTTTTATAAGGAGAGTCAACTGCATAGTGTAATGATGTGGCCATTTGTTTGTGGTACATACATATGTGTACATGTAACATGTACATGTAATTACGTATTAAATACATCATATTTCTACTTCTGGTTAAATGTAGCTAAACACCCAAGACTTTCCTGTTGGCATTAACCCCAGTACATACTTCTTGCGAATGCAATTAAGCGACTTTGACTTTGCAATTTCACAGTGAACAATTCCCTCAAGTTGAAATGTGCTCTACTCTTGCCAAACATTCACTGCAAATACGGGCTCAGGACATCAACCTCATTTGGCATTCACATGAAGTCTGAGCCAGGCTGATGACACCCCAACCAACTACCGTCAGATCTTTAGACGAAAGTACAATGAAACGTCGCTGACTTCTGGTTGAAATTAATTACTGCGTCCCTCTTGGGTTGGCTAATTGTTTATACAGTGCTCATTGTTTTAACGAGATCCAATTACGGCGCTACACCTCCGATCTGTCTCAAGAAACTCATTAAGTAGGTTCTTTATTGTATTAATTGGAGACAGAGTCGTTAATGTTTTATCGGAGAGGTGTAAGTTTTTGCATCTGATATGCTTTGTGAACTCGGATGGAAACTGTGTTGGAGGAAGAAGACCGCGTATCACAAAACAACCAGTGAATATTTCATTGTGTCAAATTTCTTTTTTGTTTCTTTGCTCTTTAGAAACTATAACATTTAAAGTAGGATTTTGGGCTTGTGGGGTAGTGAAAGTTGTCTTGAAATTTTGAACGCCTCTGAAATTTTAAAGTGAAGAAGCTGTAAAGTTAAAGGTATTATGCAGGATGGGTAGAGCTGACAAAATAGTCGGAGACAGTGTTCTTGTTTTGTGTGATCAACCATATACACTGTACATGAAATAACAAACCTGTGAAAATTTGGGCTTAATCCGTTGTGTGAGTCAGGAGAAAATAGTGAAAAACCATGCACAATTTTCAGCATGTAAAAGCACATTGTCCTTAATTGTTTTTTTCTTTTTCTTTTTTTACGGTTTTCAGATACAATTTTCTTGAATTACGTCTTTATTTTAGAGGGAAATATTGCACAGGGGAAAAAGTGGTTCTAGTATGAACTTCATAACCAGTAAGCTTTCAGTCCAATGACGTTTTTAATACCTTGAAGCATACCTGCACATACAATTACTCGAAGTCTAGCACTCAGTGTGGTTTGGGAAACTTTATACCGAGTCGCGTGGCTTATATACATGTACCCCCACCCGCTCGGAAATCAAACGCTGTCCAGGAAGGTATCCAACGGTGATCTTCCAAACGGAGTACCCTCTCCCGGACTCGTTATCGGTGAACGGATAATTTATCCAAGTGCATGTGGATCATTCAACCAAAATAATAGTGCCATGATTTAAAAGTGGTGTTTCCCCCCTTTAAATAATGGGCCCTAGTTGACTGAGCTATATGTATGAAATTTCCTACTTTTTTCCCCAAGGGCAAAAATACCATGCCTGAGAGTTAGTAGTTTGTTGTTTGCCGGGAAGAAGGATGTGAGGAAAAGTTATTGGAGAAAGGGCGTAGGGTTAAGCAACCCTTGTGAAAAAGTTGTGTTAAAAAAAAAAAATCAAGGGTGATAGTTCTTGATCGGTGTTCTGCCATTTATAATTAATTGTAGGAAGGTTAAATTTCTGCATGGGGAATGGGAAAACATGCCCTTTGGGGGTAATTCTAGCAACAAAAATAGTACTAGTAATGCTATATATGTTTTGTCAGGAGCCATTTTGTTACTTACGGTCTGCTGTTGCTGAGGCCTTATGCCCTTCTTCTAGGCACTGAACAATTTGATTCTATTTTGTGTTTTACCAACTTGTGAAGTTGGCATGAACATGGTAGGAAACCAGGGTGAAAGGTCAAGCGGCTTTGAAACAGTCACACCAGACCTTTATCGTGTTATTTTTCTCTCCTGCAAATAATGTGTAATTAAAACCAAGGTTAATAACGGACTTGACTCCGTTGTATAATAGGGTAAATGTGTATGCCAGCTGGGCCTTTGGCTTTGGCTAGATCACCGCATCTGCCATCAGCAACAGCCAAAAGTCACTCAGTCAGGACACTTTAAAGTGATGGTTACCAACTTAAGGTTGTGTTGTTGGTTTGTTTTTTTGGGGGGGAAACAACAACATCAGCAATCAAGCCAATAGAACAAGCAGAGGGACACAAACCGATCATAACAGACTGTCTCATTCATGGGAACGATTTATGCCAACCCTAACCTCATCCCAACTTCCACCGTGATTAGTCCGAGTCTGTGAAGATTGCCCTCTCCACCGAGGAGAAATTTGCATTTTTCGACACCGCCTCATCGCCTGGACGGTCCCATCTGTGTGGCAGTTCAATTTCCGTGCCTCGTTAAGGTGGGCCGGGCGTTATTGGATCCTGCGACATTAGTAGGACGGCGGAGGCAGCTGAGGGTCCTGGCCGAGGATTAGAAGCGTTGTCGTTGATCACTGTGTGCCGGAGGAGAAGCTGGATTGTAACAGTTTAATTTATTTTATTTTTCCGTGGATCTGCGTTCACAGAGGGCTTGAACATGACGCCTGTTTTATTCGGGAAGGTAGTTGAGTTGGATGTTTTTAATTCTGTGGAATGATTCCCTCAAGATTTTTACAGAGCGCATACTCGAAGAATCAGCCAGACGTCTTTGTCGCACTCCTTTCAAAGAAACGATTAGATTCGCTCATCTTGACACCCACGAAACCCCTCTTCTCTAACTTCAATTTGTGTCAATTGGAAATTGTTTTTGTGTGGGGTGCCGTTTCCCCTCCACCGTCAGGAACTTTTGAAGTAGACATTATTCCTCTTATTATTCGCTTTTTAATCTGATGATATCAGTCAAGCCGAACCTTGAGGTGTGGTACTTACACATGTCAAAAGATATTCTTGCAAGCTTGTTGGATTCTTATCTCTAAATGTTTTTTCTTTTGATTGTCTTATTCCAGCGACATCCTCTGCATCACCATCGATCAGGACATCACCCTGGATGATCTCTACGCTGATATGAGGGAGATCTGCAGCTTTAAGGACGAGCAATGTTTCACCATGAAGTGGGTTGATGAAGAAGGTGAGTTGAAGAGGGTTCAAAGAAGCAGGGGAACTTGAAAGCCTTGGGGTTCAGGGGGGTCTGGGTTGCTGGTGGGGTGCTGGCTTCACTGTGTATCGGGCCTGAAATTTCATCTTTGAGAGGGCAAGGCCATTTGCATTTTACAAGAAGGGCACTTCCATTGGACAATCTTAAAGTCTATGGGAATCTTTTGCAGGGGCAACAAGGCCAAGACCAGGGCCACAGAGGCCATGGCCTCTGTGGCCTCTCCGAATTCCAGGCCTGATGCACCCCTTCACCTCACATCACAAGTTATCATAAAATGCAGAACATTTTCTAAGCATTCTGGTCTGCTTTAAGGAGATCCATGGAATTGGGGCTCTAAGGTATTTTACATGATCCAGCGGCTTTGGGTTTTTTTCTTCTGTTCAAATCATTGTGAGGCCTTGTTCTATTTAGTGGCTATAGCTCTGGCTACGGCTAGATTTCAGCATCATCATGCGGTAAAGTAGAGTACGTTCTTAGCAACAGTTGTAGTCGTAGCCACACATGTAGCCGCCAATTCGGATTTGCCTTATCAAACCAAGGCCGGGTAGGACTAAATGGTCTGATCCGATTTAGACGTAATGAAAATCTGTATTCATCATTGCTAGTGCACGCAGGGTTACGTGACCCAATGCGGCAGAATGTTAAAGGCTGTGGCAAACGTCTGAATTGATTTCATCTTGTGTCTGACAGGTGATCCATGTACAATCTCATCTCAGGAGGAACTTGAAGAAGCTATCCGACTCTACGAGGTCAACAAAGACTCTAACATCACCATTCATAGTAAGTAGTCAAAAAGAGAGTGCTGTTTCATTTTAGTGTTGGTGATGTTTACCCTGGGGGGGGGGGGTTTTCCAACTTTTTTCCTACATCATTTTAATCTTCATTATCATCTTCATTATCATCTTCATATTCATCTTCTTGTCTTCATCTTCATCATCATCCCCATCTTATCATTATCACCATCATCATCACCATCTTTACTACATCTTCATCTTCATCCCCATCTCCATCTTCATCATCTTCATTTTCATCTACATATTCTTCATCTTTATCATTTTCATCTTCATCTTCATCTTCATCTTCATCATCATCTAAATCTTCATCTTCATCGTCTTTATCATCTTCATCGTCTTCATCATCTTTATCTTATCATCTTCATATACATGTTCATCTTTACTACATCTTCATCTTCATCCCCATCTTCATCTTCATCTTCATATTCTTCATCTTCATCATTTTCATCTTCATCTTCATCTTCTTCTTCTTCATCTCCATCGCCTTCATAATTTTCATCTTCATCTTCTTCATCATCTTCATCTTCTTCATCTTCATTTTCTTCTTCATCTAAATCTTCATCTTCATTTTCTTCTTCATCTTCATCGTCTTCATCATCTTCATCTTCATCATCATCTTTATCTTATCATCTTCATGTACATATTCATCTTTGTCTTCATCTTCATCTTCATCTTATACTTACCTTCATCTACATTCATCTTCATCATCATTGTTTCATCTTATCTTATTTTCATCTTTCTTTCCTCTTCATCTTCTTCATCTTCTTCACTGTCATCTTTTATCTTTCATCTTCAATATTTTTAATACTTTCATATATTTGTCTCCATCTTTATCATCTCCCTCATCTCATTTGTTTTTCATCATCTTCCTCTCTACCTTCATCTTCACTTTGTTCTCATCTTCATTTCTAGCTTCATTAAACCTAGATCCATTTGTGTATTACATCTTCTCCATAACATCGTCATCATCTTTCTTCCCATCTTCAACTTCCTGCCTCACCATAGTGTTCACGGCCTCCTCACATAACCCTGCAAACCAAGATGTTTAAGTCCTACACTGACGCCCCCTTCCCTGCATTCCGTTATGTCTC
>CM021543.1:10876341-10893680 GCA_010994315.2 Pisaster ochraceus | reverse complement strand
TTTTTTTCACAACTGTGTTTTACAAATAGTGTCTTTGGGTTGCCCCAAAAATAAAATAAAACCACAAAATTGAAGCAACTTCTAAAGAGTAGGCAGTAAGGGGTAATGTACAAGCAAATTCAGACAAAAGTTTGCTGTGCTGCATTGTATTTATTAAGCTCAAAACTAACAGGATACCGGTTACATTATACATTGACAATTCGTCCATGACACTTTCGCCGGTAACCTGTTGCTGCTAAGCAAGATTGTTGTTTTGCGCTTAACATTATTGTGTGCTTAGTAGCGCCAACAAATCATTCCAGACGTGATTGGAGTATTACATAATAAACCTTGAACTACATTTGAGAGTTGTTTTGAGGAAGTGCGCTCATTTTATTGTTGAGGTCGGTGCATCCTGTGAGTCGAAACCACAACGGGAGCCTGTGACATCAATAAAACGGTACTTTGTCAAACCAAAACAGTCTCTGACGATGGTGTTGTTTCCTCTAGGACCATCCTCAAATAGAAAGTGGTTTGGCTATTAATGTCGCATGAACTTTGAATTCCAGTCGGTGCTTTTACGTCATTCCCAGATGTTTGGGAGTTGGGAGTGAGTCATTTGCTCATGTTGAGGGTTAGGTAGAGGGTGTTTTAGCTCCAGCCAACCCCACCAAAAAAAAAAACCTTCATTGTCCGTTTCTTCTCATCGTTGGAGCTTACTCGCGGATTGTGCGTGTCGTGATCGATGACGGGAGTGGAAGTGTTTTGGGTAATTGTCTTGGATTTATTTTTGAGATAATTTGTCACCAATCTACGATTGAGTTCTCGGAGATTGAGGAAGAGGTGAAGGGCAGCGTATATGGGAGAACTTCACACAAGTTTATTTGTCTGATTAATGAGTATTGTTAAGCTGTTCGGTTTCTCTCGGTTCAGGCTTTTCAGTCTCGGATCATTGACACATTTCTGTTGAATTATCATTATTTTGAATTCATTTACAATGTGGTGTGTATACCTTTTGCTTTGATTGAAATTCTTGGAATGTTCTGTGGCGGAAAGTCAAATTGAACCCATAAAACCGGCAAAATTAGCGTCAATAAGCGTTTTGGAATTTTTGGCAAGAGTTGTTCATAATTTGTCTTCAGTTTGGAATAAAATATCGCCTGCGTAGCTCATTGTTTTTATACAAAGTGTAAGATACACATACAATTTGTTGTTTCACATTTCAAGCAGTAACTTATTTATTTGTTTACCTATGTAATTATGTATGTATCTACAATGTATAGTATTTATAATCATCTTTTTGTGCATCTTGTTTTACAGAGGGCCATGTGTGCTTACTGCGCGGACAGAATATGGGGTCTCGGACGGCAGGGATACAAGTGTGTTGATTGTAAACTGC
The DNA here is from genome assembly GCA_010994315.2 of Pisaster ochraceus. NCBI lineage: Eukaryota > Metazoa > Echinodermata > Asteroidea > Forcipulatida > Asteriidae > Pisaster > Pisaster ochraceus. Next base: position 10,892,302 of record CM021543.1, on the reverse strand, counting down.
TGGTGCACAAGAAATGCCATCGACTTGTCAAGCAGCCGTGCGGAGCTCCACTGGTAAGACTTCTCACTACTTAGAACTACTCAGAACTGTTCACTGTTGTGTAGCTATAAGTAGCAGGCTCGTGATTTGCCAGGATTTTTTTTCCTGTTTTCAGGATGTTGTTGATGATCTCCTTTTCACCTGAAAGAGGCAAACGTGCCGTCACAGAGATAAAAGATTTTTCCCCTGTTATGACCAAACCTTCAGATGTCTATTTGAAACAATGAAGACAGTCTGCGAAGCTCTGAAATGTAACATCCTGTAAATTCAGTAGGCTTCATCTTCCAGACCAGGAGGAAACTTTTATCCATTTTCAGGATTTCAATTTTTATTTTTTTTATTTTTTTACAATTTAACCCCCTGAACATGCTGAAGTAACTTTAAGCTGACAATATTGAGAGGAGTTTCCTGCTGACCGCCCCAATGTACACACAACTCTCCTGCTACTAACATAATGTAAACCAGATACAGTTTTCCCAGCAGAAAGTTTGTTTTCTTATACACATATAATGTATCTATTTTGTAAACAGAACTATTCATTTTCTAATTTTGCTTTAGTTTGATGTTGGGCTCATTCCGCTTAAAGGTAGTGGACAAAAAATTATTAAATTCTTTCACTTTGTATGTGAAAAATGTTATCACATTATGTGAAATTGGATAACGTTTATGTCACTTAACTGTTTTTCCTGAATACCTAAATATCAGTTGTGTCGTGGCGAAACTCTATGCTTTAAAAATTTTTTTCCAGCTGCCCAGATCTTTCCTCTTACAAACCAACCCCCCTCTTTACTGATCCTGCTGTGACTTATGTAAAAGACACCTTCCTGCCATTCTCGTTTGTTTTCAGCAAGTACACAAGTCGCTGATTGAAGAGCGAGGCGGATCGGCAACGTCTCTTCCGTCCGGTGACAAGGCCGAGTATGGATCAGCCCACCATCAGAGAAGTGAGTCTAAGAAAGGAAAACAAAACACCCTTCTTTTTTTTTCTGTCTGATTGGTATCGCCGCAAACCCAGTGTATTTTGTTTTTCGGAGAGTGAAGTTGTCACAAAACACTTGTAGTTTTTTTTATTGTACTTGCAGTGCAGACGCGGTGTGTTTGTGACATCCCTCGCACACAAAAACCAAGCACTTTTCAGAAATAATGGAATGGCATAAAAGTGAAGGCAACCCAAAACATCAGCCTTGATATATCAATGTGATGTAGTGTCTTACACATTCTATATGTTAACAGGGCTTGAATTTGGGAGGAAAATCCACGAGGCCACAGAACTTGGAGCTCAAAAATGTTTACTGCACCAGAATCTTTGTTACAAGACCAGAATCAAAATGAGAGAAAAACAATTCCTGACAGAGTTAAATAAGCATTTGATTTATTTATTTATTTGAACGAGCACTGAGACATGTTAAAATAAAGGTTTATATCACCTGTCTTTATTGAAAGGTGTTTATCAGACTCAACGTCAACACTTGAACGTTATTTGTTTCAGTTTAAGATATAACAAAGTGAGGTTTTGTTATTCTTTTGAAAAGCACAAGCCTGCCGAGCTTGTCCGGTCTTAAGTTTACTGGCCCGACTCTAAAATCACTGGCCTCGGGCCTTCAGTCCAGTGTAAAATTTCAGCCCAGGTTTTAGAATTGCCTACCTCGTAGACCTAAATAAGGTGTTATTTGAAAGCTCTTTTTCTCATCGGTTTGATGGGCAGATAAACCCAGTTTTGGAGTTGTGACAGGAAGTGCCTTGTTTTTGGCATTGAGCTTCGTATTTTCTCGTACTCCACTTCCCCATCTGGGATTGCCGATGATGGCATATCCACAGTGACTCATGGCACGTTGACCACAGAAGTCTGAAATCGGGAGTTTGGAATGACTTTGTGTCTAATTGAGTTGAGATTTGACAGTGGTTAAGCAATAATGGTTAAGCGTCTTGCTTACGGACACAAGTGTCAAGACCAGGACTCGAACCCACACTCTGCTGATCAGAAACGCCAGAGCTTGAGTCCGGTGCTTTATGGTACGACATGCGGATGTAACATGAGTATCTGTGAAGTCACCCCTAGTCATTTGTCTTTCTCTAGGTACTAGCGGCAGCCCACGGCCCAAGCACAAAGTCCGTGACAACACCCTGGTCACTCAGTACTCCGAGGGTGAAGGGAAGGAGGCGCAGTCTGGCCAATCCAACGAGAACGCCGTCGGTCTGGACCACTTCAATATGATCCGTGTGATTGGGCGAGGAAGTTACGCTAAGGTGCTATTGGTGGAGCAGAAGACCACGCAACGAGTCTATGCCATGAAGGTAAAGCACACCCTCCAATCTATCTAGATCTATTTCTGGTTTTGAAAAATACCTATTTAAATAAAATTCTGAAAACCAATGTTCAACTAGTCGGGTGTCATTTCCCGGCAGCTCTATAAAATTGGCTCCGTCTCGTCAAAATGGGTCTTGTACTGTAAGGTTGTATCTCTTATATGTCTTCACCATGCAAACCCTCAAACATGTCAATGAATGTATCGTTGCAAGGGATTATCAAAACTGTCTTAACGAGAATTTACCCTGAGATGGTTTATATCTTTGCTCCTCCTAGGTGATCAAGAAGGAGCTGGTAACTGATGACGAGGACATTGACTGGGTCCAGACGGAGAAACACGTCTTTGAGACGGCATCCAATCATCCGTTCCTCGTGGGCCTTCACTCTTGCTTCCAAACGCCAAGCAGGTAGAAACGAAAGGAATCTTCTTGAGCTGTTTGCCGTTCACATCTCCTCTCCTACTCTGAGATGGATGGCCTGAAGCCCTCTGTCTTTCTCTCCTTAAATTTGGGTCCAAGGTTTAGATCTTAAAAGCTCTTTACAAAAACTTTGACGATTAGCTCGTCCAATTTCTCCATTTTTTCAGTTTGCAAGGTTTCGTGTCTGTTTTGAAGAGAATAAACAAATGACATCTTCTCTCCTGCTGTAGGTTGTTCTTTGTGATTGAGTTTGTGAGCGGCGGTGATCTGATGTTTCACATGCAGCGCCAGCGTCGACTGCCAGAGGAACACGCTCGCTTCTACTCAGCCGAAATCAGCTTAGCCCTCCACTTCCTTCACGAAAGAGGTTCGTTCATGCTTTATTTCAAAAACCAGGTTACCAGCTGAAATGTCATGTAATACACATTACTTGTGGCTGGTACCCTTGCCTATTTTAGCTCAGACAAATTTATTTCGTTACGCAAGTTTTACTGGTTAACAAACAGCTTTATAAGATTTGGGCCGAGGCACCAAAATTTCATTCTTGGATAAAAGTTATTCAGTTTGGAGAAGAAAATCTTGTTAATTCCGTTTGTATTCTCACTGTTTCCTACTTCCCTTAGGTATCATCTACCGTGACTTGAAACTCGACAACGTCCTACTTGACTCTGACGGTCACATCAAGCTCACAGACTACGGAATGTGCAAAGAGGGCCTCCGCCCAGGGGACACCACAAGTACTTTCTGCGGAACGCCAAATTACATCGCACCGGAAATTCTGAGAGGGGAAGATTACGGTAAGCATTAAAAGTGTAAAAAAGGCTGTTTCACAGAATCGGCCCAACTACAGAATTGGCCCAACTATAGTCGAGTTTGACCCAACTATAATTTGGGATCACTCAACTATAGTTGGTCAAGGCCCAACTATAATAGCTAGATCTCCCTAACTATAGTCGGTCTGGGTTAAAATAGTTGGGGCACAACAATGCCACTAAGCTCTGTCAAGAGGCTCGGCTTAGTGGAAAAAGTTTCCTGATCATTTCTTCCAAGTTGTTTGTGGTTTTGGAGCGGGGAACAAGACTTGAGGACTGAAAAAACACACCATTACAATCCCGATGACCTGAGGTTGGGAACTAGACTTGTTCAGTGCAGTCACTATCACACCTTAGGTGTTTGATCCTAAGTCACCAAGGTGTGTTAGTGATGACACTGTGCATTGTCCATTACATCAGCAGCAGCCATCTTGGATTTCTCCTTCGTACTTCGTGGTGTGTCATGGCCGAGTAGTCTACTGCATCGGACTCGAGTTCCAAATCATCAGGGTTTGATTCCCCAGTCTTGACACTTGTGTCCTTGGAGCAAGGCACTTAACCATAATTGCTTCTCTTAACCCAGGTGTATAAAATGGAACCTGAGAGGGGTGAGACAGTATTGTGTTGGATTAGCCTCTTAGCGCTAGTTTAAGCAGCTTGGGGTTTGTATGCTCCCCAGGGAGTTGAGAAAGTTAGAGGAATGGTCTTAAAGCATGCCTGATGAACAGGGATAGTTACGGATCTAGCTTCTGGGCTATTGCGCTGTCAGAACCAGCTATTAGTATCGGAGTTGAAGCGAAGGCTTGCGCAATTAAGTCTGGTACTGCTTTGGTTGTGAACTTCCACTCGAAATTTGTTTCTTTGATCAGGAACCTAGACATGAGTGATAGAAAATAAATCCTTAAGTGGATACTTCCTCTTCAAGCAAACTCTGATTGACAGACGGTAAAGGTCGCTGAACTCAGAGGTGCGTCTTAGCTGCACGCATCCCCTGAGTTGAGGGAAATCAACTTCACGCTGATCTCCATTCGGAGACGAAGACCCAAGGGACTAGAACCCAAGACACTGATTCACAGTCCAGCTTCCTCTACCTTCTTGACCACAGTTAGTAGAAAACGGCCCGTGGAGTGTGACCATCCAGGGGAGTCGACAGGTCCGGATTATTGACAGATGTCAATGATTGTGTGGCTTTATTCGTCTGGTTTCCTGTATAACGCTATAACGGTTGTCACATGTTTTTTTTTATTTCACATTGGGATAACAGACTATGTTTTTTCCCCTGCAAGCCTCAGTTTGGTTTCGTGGGTTTGAATGGGACAAAACAAAGACGGCCAAAACGATGAAGTACTTTGTGGTTTACGAGATCAGTGAGTCTGTTGGGGACAATCCACAAAGCTCGGCATACCTGTTGTCAAACTAATCTGCGGTTTGAGACGCCCCTTTGAGCAGTAAAAGAACATTCTATTTCAGGTTCCTGGATCCTTTAGTCTATGAGTAACCACAGCATCCACAAGTGACTTCAAATAGCTCTTGGAACCCCTCAGTGCAAGAAGACAAGAGTTCCATTCTAAAGGTCGGGGTTTGCAGCAGGTCATGTGATGATGATGCAACGGCATTGATCCATGTGCCCACGGTAACTGACTATCTTCGGTCTCTGGAATGGATTGGTTCTTTAGTGAGGCATGGCGTGGGCGGCGGAGAGCACCGGTCTGGAGTTCTGGTGTTGTCAGAGTGTGGGTTCGGGTTCCGGTCACGACACTTGCATCATTGAGCAAGACACTTTACCGTAATTGCTTCATCCTTCGGATGGGTGTTTTGTAATGTACGTGTCAGAACCAAGTACACGTAATGTTAAGAGAAGGGATTTGCCCTTGTGGTTCTGGCATCACCTTGTAAACTCTTACAATTTGCATGGTGTATAAATAGGTCTCATAATTCAAACACAGCTGTGCATGCATACCTGTCGCAAAAATAACGAGCTGCTTCAAGACACCCGTTGGGGTGTTACAGCGCCATATAAAGGAACAGCGTATTATTTAGAAGGCTTATTTTTGACTGACTTTGTCTTTGCAGACTACAGCGTTGACTGGTGGGCGTTGGGCGTCTTGATGTTTGAGATGTTAGCCGGCCGTTCTCCGTTTGACATCGTTGGCTCGTCAGAACACCCCGACCAGAATACGGAGGATTACCTGTTTCAAGGTGAGTAGGAGATAAGATCTATAGTCTGGCTACAGAAAGACGTGAACTTCAAGAAAGTCCTTACTAGACCACATGGGTTTGTAGCTAAGAACTTTTAGAAATATTTTTTGGGGAAAACCTGAAACATTGGTTCTCTGTTTTTTGTAAAATCCGTTGAACTTTTAGGAGGATATTTGTAAATTTTTCTAAAGTACGTGTACGGAAAACTTAGTTGCAGGGCGTGTTTTGGGGTTACTGGCCAAGTCCTTAAATGACTTGGGTACTTATCATGGGACGCCAGTAACCCAGTGTTTCTGGTTCGTAGAGCAAGCTTCCTACCTTAGGCGCATTTCAAAACTGCCAAGTCTCACCTGGAACCAATTTCGTAGAGCTGCTCAACCAGAAAATATCGCTTAACAGTTTTCTGCTCATCAAAAAATTGACCAGTCGCAGATTTGTACGTGAGAAGTGGCATTTTGGCTGGTAGCCATATTATGGTAAGCATCATTTTGTTGTACTTAGCCACGTTTTTTGGCTTTTAAGCAGCTCTATGAAATTAGACCCTGGTTTTATAGTAAGAAAGAAGAATTACGTGAACTATGAGATGAATATTTATCCTGATGGGTGTCTCTCTCTCTTTCTCTCTGCAGTTATTCTGGATAAGCCAATCAGAATCCCCCGTGCCTTATCTGTGAAGGCGGCGTCGGTTCTCAAAGGCTTCCTGAACAAGGTAAGAAACTATTCTCCCACGGGACTGTTTGTCAAACCTAGGCTTGGGCTCCGGCTTCAGCTTGGAAGGGTCAACAACAACAAGCCTTGTGGGGACTTGCCATTGCTTTATAATTCCTTTTATCTAATTATTTAATTACTCCTTTATTTTAAATATAATTTTTGACTAACTTTATTCTGCATTGTTTACAGTCTTGAAGTCTTTCACTGTTAGGTTAATGACTCTTCTTATTTTCCACCTTCTTAGGACCCCTTTAAGTTATGTGTAGTTTCATGTTTTTTTTAGGGGTTCATGGAATTCCTGTTTATGTTAAAAGTTATTTGATATATTTTGATATGTTTATTGGCTGCTTGATTTACTTCTTTTAATCTGTAAAGCGCCTTGAGCGTGTTTTTAGGCGGATTTTGGCGCTATGTAAATGCTTTTTATGATTATTTATTAGTAGTATTATAAAGAATTCCCTTGTGGGGACCAGGGTGAACAAAGAGAAATGTTTTGGGGGACCTTTTGTTCCATTGTGTTAAAGTGTTTTCCTACCCACACAGACTCTCCAAAGAGATTTTATACCCACAAACCTCGTTCTTGATGTACATGTAAGGAAGATCTGATTTTTGTTTATTTATCTACAGAATCCGGTGGAGCGTTTCGGGTGCCATCCACAAACCGGCTTCACCGATATCACGTCACATCCCTTCTTCAAAACCATCGACTGGGAAAGGGTGAGTGGACTCCTCGATCCTGAGAAGGAGTTTCAAAAACTTTGCATGGAGGGGCTGAAGCTCTCAAATGTCTATGAATGCTCCGAACTATCCTCATTGTTTTGTTCAAAAAACCTGTTTATAAGTCTTTGATTATCTGTAAGTAAGTTTTGTTTTGTTTTTCTCGCCGCGTCACAAACAAATTCCACTAGACTGTACAACACACGGGGACACTGGCTCCCATAATGGCGCAACCAAGATTATTGTGATGATGATGATGACATCAGGTCAGCCGGGTCAGTTGGTATTACTCTTTTTCTTGTTCTTTTTGTACAGATGTCATCTCGCCAGGTGACCCCGCCCTACAAGCCCCGCCTGGAGAGTGAGAGAGACTTGGAGCATTTCGATCCGCAGTTCACAGAGGAACCTGTCCAGCTCACCCCGGATGACCAGTAAGACGACTCTTCTTCTTGGTTTTTTTTAGTTCAGGGCTTCTTTTTTCTTGTGATCTTAAAGTGCCTTATTATAATATAATATCTTATTGAGGTGATATTTCAAGTATAAAATGGCAGCCAACATGAAGAGCGCCCTCTGTTACTTGTAGAATGTAATAGATCTAACCTTACTAGATTGTACCTCCACCTTGCAAAGTTTCAAGCCCTACTCACTCTATCAAGTTTTTTGGGAGGGGTGGGTCTTTCTTAGTCATTTTGTCAGTCGGAAAGATTTTTTTCACATGTGATAATTCATTGTTTATTTATTTATTTATCTTTCTTTTTCACTTTAGGAAAATGGTGAGCCGCATTGACCAGTCTGAGTTTGAGGGTTTTGAGTACGTCAATCCCCTTCTGATGTCTGGGGAGGAGGTTGTCTAAGGCGTACTGACGAGATGCTCACTCATGCAGGTGTTTATTTGAACTGTCTTCTGCGCTTCCAGCATGATCGCGTTCATCGAAAGTTCACTCTCTGTGCCAACGAAACGCCGTCACCGGCAACAGTACAGAACATCTCACTGAGCTCGCGTTTCTACAGCAACGCGGGAGTTCTGCCATGCAGGAGTACTGCGCACTTGCGCGCTTTGTGTTGCGTTACGTAGCGCATGCTCCGGCAGCTCTAGTAACGTGTGTGCGTGACGTGCGTGTTTAAGTACTCCAGCATGGCGAGGTATAAAACAGTGACACCATCTGAGAAGAGTTCAACAGGGCAGATTCATGAAGCTGTTAAGCAGAAAATGGTGCTTAGCAAATTTGTTTCCTCTACGCAAGAGTTGCCTGTGCTAAGCAATTTCCTGTTCTTAAGAGCTTTATAAACTTGGGTGTTACTCTGACCTTAGTTTTCAATTTGCATATGACCTTCATGCAAATCTGGTCAAGCTCAATGTTTCTGATACGTATAAGATCGTTTATTCTTCTTGACATGGTGGCCTTATGGGTATATTTGCATATGACCTTTATGCAAATGAGGTCCAGCTTTATGTGTATATGAAATGTACATGAACTACGTAAAGTTCAACTGCAGTTATTTTTTAACCAGTAAATTGTAGGGTTACCTCATACACATAATACTATTTAATTTTTTAAGTTTACGTAGATTTGATACTGTAAAAGTTGTTTTATCGATGCCCCGGGGGAAGAAAAATTAATCCGTCTTTAAATAACAAACTTGAGGACATTTTTGTTTGGTACCCCATTAGGATGAATTATTACAGCAATGTAATGAGATTGGGGGGCCAGTCTGTTTTCAACCCCCCAGCCTCAGTTTGAGGGACAGAAAAAGACGGTGATTATTTAGGTCTTAACAACAATGGGGGGAATTACCTGTTCATGAATTGTTCTTACTTTTCAAAAAGTCAAAAGTCAAATATGATATGATTAGATTATGAATATTTATGAGGTGGATTCTAGTCAACAGTTATTCAGATTATGACATTTCATTAGTTGGAATCTAGTCAACAGTTATTCAGATTTTGAATCTTCATGAGTTTGAATCTAGCCTCAAGTTATTCAGGTTATGAATATACACGCAGTGGAATCTAGTTACTTATTATTCAAAATATGAATATTCATGAGGTGGAATATATTGTTATTCATGAATATTTTTGAAGGTGGAATCTAGTCACGAATATTAAATGTACATGTTGCATTACAACTGAAAGCTATGTGTGTTTCAAAAGCTCAAGATATCTATGCATTTCACCAAATAAATATAATGTACCAGTTCTACTTGTGTAAGTGTAAAATGCCAAGGAAAATTAAGTGTATACACCCTTCTGTTCTTGGTAAAGATTTACCGGTGAGGTTACCAACGATTTGAAACCAATTAACTGTGCGGTTTGTGTGTGGTGGCACAACTGTGGACAGAACTAACGATGTACTGTGTAGATGTAGTCACCACATGATGTCATATCGCGGGCTTGCATATTTTATCTCTTGAAACCTCAGTGGGGGATATTGAATGGTTAGACAGTAAGAGGGTTGGCTGTGTAATGTGTAGATGCATTCACCACATGATACCATGAATGGTAAAACAGTAGGAGGGTTAAGCACCTTTAACTTCTGCACGCTGGAACCCTAATCTGCTAAGGTTCCTAGTTCTAATAAATAGTAATACATGTTTTTGTGTCGGTTCTGAAATGAAAGAGTGACGTAACAACTCCATCGCGCCATAAGCGGAACCTCTACAAATCTCGATGTTGTGAATTATGCAACAACTTTGTAAAAATTAACATTTTGTGGGAATTGTGAAATTTTTTCTCCAGCATGTTGTTCAAGCTTCCTGTTAAACTGTGGTCAACTCGGCAAATCTAGTCCAATTTTGTTTCTCCTTTAATAGAGTAACCCACGAGTAATTTATATTTGAACAAAGATATGGTAATGTTACATGAAGAGCATACCCTGATTGCAGTGAGGATGTCCAAATTGTCGCAGTTTAAACTATTAATGAATGTGCATGCATTGAGGTTCCCCTTGATAATCAGTATCAATGTTCGGCAATACCTTGCCACGAGACGCTTTAAAAGGTGAAGGGTGGGAGCATGTGGACTATGGCTTCTGATGCCACTGTGAACGCTCAGGGTACAGTTTAATGGTTCTGCTTTTACCGTGGAGTCCTGCGCTTACAGTCACCATTCTCCGCTTAGCGTGTTTGTGCTGAATTTCGGCACTAGCAGAGAATGCTTTGTGACTTTAACACGCTCACTAGTAAAGCGTTTTTCGCTGACCTGTGATGTAGATTTCCACGTACGCCATTCAAGCAGAGCCATGAAATTGGGCCCTGACCTTGTTGAGACAGTTTGAATGCTAGAGGGCAGTAGACTGATTCTATACCAAAGTTTTTAAGGGGTCGAATTACGACAGTTTTTCGAGATAAAGGACAGGTGTTCTAAAAGGAAAATTGGTGTGTAAGTGGGTTTCACTGGATCCTAAATAACAAAACAATTATTTACCAAAAACGTAAGAAGCATACTATCAAAAGCAGAGCACAGAAGGATTTACACTGAACGGCGTTTGTTGAAGGGATCAAATCTCTGCTGGAGATGAAAGTGTGACAATCACGCAAATTGTATTCTAATTAATAAAATATTCAAACTGGATATAAATGTAAAAAAAAAAAAGAAGAAATGTTAAGATGTGATACTCTGCATATGTGATGGGGCTGTTTAGAAATAATATGGCAGCTTAACGTGTGATGTAAATCCATAATTATTGTATTCCGATTAATAAAAATCTATACCAAAAGCACTTATTTATTTGTATGTACATGTGCCTTAAACGTCGCCCGTTTTAAACATTTGTGTGAATTTTATCTTGGGAGCCATGTGGTTTTTTTTATATATACACTAAGTCTTTGAGATTGAAACTGAGGCTCGTACTTCAGACTGGCGTCTTTCAGATTAGGTTTGTACAATGGTCAGTCAGGGAACAAGACTTAAAACAGTGGGGTACTGTGGTTTAGTGTAGTTTTAGCGGCGTGTCGATAGTGGCGGCTACGGCTGCGGCCAGATCGCCGCACCATCATACGTTCAAGTATAGGACGTCCCTAGCAACAACCCTAGCAGGAGTCGTAGCCGTAGGTGTAGCCGCCAATGCTGATATGGCTTCACTCTCACATCTCTGGCTGTGGCTTTGGAAGATGCAATCGTCTTCCAATTGGCTGATCAAACTTCAGCCGCAGCCAAAGGCAAGCTTTTGAAAAGCACTTCTGAAAAGTGACACTGAGGTGTTTTCTATGTGCCGCCATTTTGTAAAAAATTGCTAGGTATTTAGGCCATTTAGACTGTACAGAAGCAACTGGATGTTGGCATGTAACTGTCCCTACGCTGTCGATCAATGTGAAGTGTACGTTTATGGAGAGGGTCATATTGAGTGGGTGGGGTTTGGGTGGGGAGAATGGGGAGGGGGAAGTCGGGGCTGAATGTAAATCAACTTTGTAATGAAAGACTTGTGTGTGCCCTGAAGTTGTTGCTAAAGAATCTAATGCATCTTCCATTTAAATTGCTGTTCATGTGTCCAATCTTGTTAAGCAGTCTAGTACAAGTTCTGATGGTCGAATCATCGGAGTGTGGGTTCGATTCCTGGTCATGACACCTGTCTCACTGATGCACTTAACCATAAATTGTTTCTCTTAACCCAGGTGTATAAATGGGGACCTGGAATAGTGTAGATGGTATTGTGTTGGATTAACCCCTTAGTGCTAATTTAAGCAACTTGGGTTGTATGCTCCCCAGGGAGTTGAGAAAGATTGAGGAATGGTCCAAGTATTCCGGATGAACAGGGATAATAATGTTGTAAAGCGCCTTGATCTAGCTACTAGGATATGTGAGCTATATAAGAACCATGTACTACTATAATTGTTATCTTGGCTGTCGGCGGTGAATGACAGAACTCTCAATTTATACTAAAGTAGGTGTTAAGATGTAATCCCAGCCATTGTGTGGTGTTGCATAAATGCACAGTAAACATATTGTAAAAGAGTAAGAAAAAAAGTTCCAAGCTGAAGCAAATGTGTGCTTCGCGATCGAAAAGTGCCTTTATGTGAAAATCTAGGCAAGAGTTTTAAGCACAAAATATTGCTTAACGCTCTATTCGCTGAGTCAATATCAACAGGCTACCAGTCACAAAAGAACGCACATAGATGGGTATTTCAGCTGGTAACCTGTCCTACTGCTTAGCAAGATTTTTCTGTGGTAAGCAAAAGTTGTCAGAACTTGCTTAAATGAACAATCAGCTGGTGTTATTTGACGTCACATGTAATGTGATGGCAATTGTGTGTAGGCCTTAATCCCCTTTGAGACGTATAAATTGTTAATCTGCCTTAATCATGGATCTATCCTTGGATCTATTCTCATGGATCTATCCCGTCTGGATCTATGTTAATCCCTCATCAATCCTTAAATATGTGGAAACTTGGAATATCACCATAAATCTACAGGCATGGTATTTTTCCTACTTAAATCTGATTTCTGATTTTTTGTTTTTAACCCTTAGAAATCTCGGCAAAATCTTTCTGAAGTAGCCTTAGGAGTCAATAAAAGCCTACACCATATGTACACATTGGTCAGTCCTTGTACCCAATAAAATTATCCGACTTGTATCCATGGAGCTAAAGTAGCTCCATGTTCTATCCAAGTAGTTAATATCATGCCCGATATCTATTACAACCCTAAAACAACTGCTCTTTGGATAAAACAAACTCGCTCAAAAAAAAATGTAAGAACCCTGCTTAACTATACCTCCTCTGTGGCTAAACTTAACCCTCCCCTCAGCTGAATTACCCCCCCCCCCCCCCAATGCTTCAGAGAAGTTTAATTTTTAAATCCTCGTTTGATATGCTTCTATGGTACTTAAGAAAGCGATGCAACAACGAACCCACCAAAGTTTTTTCACATTTCATATTTGAATGTTTTTGCATTTCATGATAACTAAGAAGTAAAACTAGTCTGTGATAAAATTGCCTTGTACCAAGACTCGTAGCCATAGAAATGTTGCATTGCAATGAGAATCCCCTAGAGCTATCCGCCTTATTTTTTAAAAAGTGGTGTGGCGTTAACTGTAGATGTAGTTGTGAAACCCCAGAGCATGTAGGTAGATTATAGTCGAGCGTTATTAACGTAGACATTAGTCGTACTTTCAAGTTGTAGCATTGTACTATTGATAGAGACTGGCAGGCCTTACTGTGTTTGTTCCAAGTAATTCTGTACTACCGTGTCAGACGCCATCTTGAATTTCTCTATGCACAATGCTATGGGTATTTTTTAAATTCGAGCCAATCTGAAACTCCATGTCGAAATGTAAGGCCTCAAAATGGCTGTTGGGGTACGAGTCGAAGCCAGAGTTTTGATTAAGCCATGTACGAGTCAAGCTTCGGCTTTGGCTTCTGGCTGCAATGATACTGTTGAAGGACTCTTTGGCGTATTCCTCAGGTTGCCATAGCTAAAACTTTGCCGTTGTAGACTGGTGCCTATTCAGCGGGACATTCTCTCCAAAATGGCCTATTGGAACTTGACTCTTGTTCTGTAATTTCTTTGGACAGAAAGTTCACGCTGCATCAACCATTGTGAGAAGCTTAAAATCATAGCTCTCCACTCGGTGAACAGAGGGCTAGGAGAGGTGTGAACAAGCACCTTAAACTTGGGGCTTTTTCTCAAACTGCGGCTCTGGCTACTACTCCAGCTTCATCGCCTGAATTGGTGACAGAACCCAAGCCAGAGCCTAAGCCAATGTTTAAGGCAAAATTATATTTGTTAGAAAAGAAAATGAAATAGTAGCTAAAATATTCTTCAATAAGCAGGTGTTTCTACTGTAGTGGATTCTGTTGTCGGAGTTAAAATACCGTTTGATTTTACAAAATTATATTTCGAGTGAAATTTGCCATAATGATATCAGGGGCCAATTTCATAAAGCAGTTTAAGCAGAAAATATTGCGGAAAGCATTTGTCTGCTAAGCAGAAATGAGCAGGATACCAGTCACAAATTGTACATGTGACATGGTAGCTTGGTTGGTGACCTTATTCTGGTAAGCATAATTTTGTTGTGCTTAGCTACTTTTTGTGCTGAAACAGCTCTATGACATTGGGCCCACATGGTATGGTTGGCAGTCAGGTAACCTGCTGTTTATTACCCAGTATCCGCAACCATTTAGTAGAGGTTACCAGACTGCAAATTTTGGAGAATAAAAAAAGGGAGATTGGTTAAATGGTTCTAATTGAAAAGAGCATGTAGTGGAAAATTTATCAGTATTCAAAATTGATTCCGTAAAATTGTAACGTTAATTTATCCAGTTACAGTAACTTTGATGATTGCAGTATTGTAAAGAGCGTTAATTAAGGTACAGGTATAAATTTCAAGAACTTACTTCTTTTTGTGTAGCTTGGGTAATATTTTGGGAAGCTCTACGCTTGACCTACAATGTTTGATTTCCTTTGTAAGCATGTGGTTTGCAGTCGAATACAACTTATAGAGCCAGTTTTTAAATTATCAGGGGGATTTCCCAAACCTCAGCTTGGGCTCAGGTTCCAGCTTGGGCTTCAGTTCCAGCTTGGGCTCCGGTTCCAGCTTGGGCTCTGGTTCCAGCTTGGGCTCCGGTTCCAGCTTGGGCTTCGGTTCCAGCTTGGGCTCCGGTTCCAGCTTGGGCTCCGTCGTCAATTTTGGAGCAGTGTACATTCTGTACGGCGTTTCCAACATCAAACGAAGCCTGGGGCCTGAGACAGGGCCTAAGCCCAGGATATGTATTGATTCCATAACATGGGGAGTCCATTTTCGGTAATATCAATATACTTGCCAATATCGTCATTAAGTCGGTATTTATTTAAAATTATTCCCCCCTGTGAAAATAGTTTATTTTAAATCATCCGTAGCATTTATTAAGTTTCCATAGTGAGTTTGATTTGCTTTAGGATAGTTTTGAGGCATTTAATCCATGAGTGTTAAGGGATATTTACAAGTATTCTAAAATATGCAATTGATATCGTAGAAATTGAAATTGGTATGATTATCATTCATTACTGTTGAGTAATAACTACTATTGTATATTTGTAAATTATCATTTATTTTTTATGTACAAGTTACTCTTTTTGGTTAAGCCGTTAAGTTTTATTCAACTACACAGCAAGACTGGGTTTTTGTTTCAAAAAGCAGTTCATCGCTTTTGTTTCAGAGGGTGGTATTTTTTTTAGCGGAAACTACTTTGGATTGTTACAGGATTTGTTGATATTCAATCCTATTAATTTGCCTCATTTTGTCAGGAAGGGTTTAGCATTCTGTTAAATTGCAATCAAAAAATGTTTTTCATTCCTTTTAATTTAATTTTGAAAAGAACAAATTTGATTCCAGGGGCCTGGTTGGGGGGGGGGGGCGGCTGTGTGTGCAGTTGGAGTGTGATTAAATACAGCTATGTTGGCGTAAGACTGCGGTTTTGTTTGATTTGTACAATTTACCATCCTGTTTTGAATTATTATTTTGAAATATTAATCATTTTCAAGTAATTGACTGTCCATCAGTTAGTTGTGGTGTTCATTTGATTATAGTTTTACATGGATAATTAGGGTTATCAAGGCTTACCCCTTGTGATTTTATTCAGTTTTGACCCATTTTTGACAAAAATGCAAGGCTTACCCCTTATGATTTTATTAAGTTTTGACCCATTTTTGACAAAAATGCAAGGTTTACCCCTTATGATTTTATCAAATTTTCGCCAATTTCGCCAAAAATGCAATGCTTACCCCTTGTGATTTTATTCAGTTTTGACCCATTTTTGAAAAAAAGCAAGGCTTACCCCTT
>CM021543.1:10861126-10875341 GCA_010994315.2 Pisaster ochraceus | reverse complement strand
GATTTTATCAAATTTTTGCCCAATTTCGCCAAAAATGCAAGGCTTACCCCTTGTGATTTTATTAAATTTTGGCCCAATTTGGACAAAAATTTTATCAAATTTTAGAGTTAGGGTTTGGATGGTATGGCTTACGGGTGGGGTTTGAATGAGTTGTGGTTCGGGTAAGGGTAAGGGTTGGGATGAGTAACAGTTAGGGTGCGGGTTAGAGCATATGAGGGTGCTCCCCATCGACATTTCATCTAGTGTACTTCAGCTTAACACATCAACAGTAAACTGCAAATTGACAAACAGGAATAACTGGACACTCTGGATAAACAAAATCCGTCTCACTTGGCTTGACAGAATATTTTTTTGTTCTGATTTTATTTTTCTTCATAGAATGTCTTCCTACGAGTCTGGCTTATAACTATCCGCTACTTGGATACTACGAAAAAAGTATAATCAGCTAAAACACTACCAGAGGTATTTCATCACTAGTTGTTTCCTTAACAAGAAAGGCAGGAATAAAAAACAACAACAATAAAGTAAAACAATAGAACGCATAGATTCCCAATCAAAGGAAAAATCCCCCTTGTTTTTGCTGCGGGGGAACATAAACGCTTATAAAAGAGGATTTTTGATATTTACAAGTTTTACAGTCAGTTGTGATTATGCAAATGAACAGGCAGACCATCTTGAAATACTGGAATACATTATTAAACAAGGGCTTGAAGAGTCTAGGTTCCAGACACAAGAAAACACCCTTTTTATAACCGTGGTTTCTGCTTTAGACTTGGGTCTTGTCAGTAATTGTGAAAATCCACACTTTTTGTTTGCAGGCTTTGAACTGGCAGATGGAGCCTTAGTCTGAAATAAAGCAGAGCCCGTGGTTTCGAGAAGATCCTATAACTCACCAAAGTGGAACCCATTGGTGTTTTTCACCCCGAGTGGGACATATACTTCTACCCTGATGGAAATTCTTATCCCCCAAATGACGACATCAATGGTCGCCAACTTAAAGCAAACTCAAATTTTCTATTACATGAAAAATATTTTTGTTGACTTTGCTTCGTTAAAAATACAATATTTCAGTTTGTATGTTATGATTGAATTACTAATGCGAATAACTGTTTCAACCCTTTTGTACCAAAAATGCTGAAAGTGGTCGGAATAGGCTGCAACATTTGACCTACTTCCACTCCACTAAAAAGGTCAAAGGTCAGGCCCTGAATGTCCCATGTAAATAATTCCCCATGTAAGCAACTCCCCAAGTATACTATGATACTATATGAAATGTCCACAAAAAAAACTAATGTAAGTTTTTGGGGTGGAAAAAAGGTAAGTTGAAAATCAACCGAATCGGACAACTCTAGGAGCCGATGGCGATATTTATACAGAAATGATTGGTCTCTAAAGGTTGGTAGGTATCCTAGAAACCATACAACACTTGTATAAAAAAAAAAAAATGAACCACAGCAACTGCATTTATAATTTGGAAACTTACTTGAGCAGTAAGGCAACTTGGGGACCAACCATTATATTGAACTACGGTGGAATGGTAAATTACAAAATCTGACCAAGACCTCTTTTTTTTCCTGGCCAGGCCCTACTGACCATTGGCAGGTTCCCTGTCTCATGCACCTGTGCTTACTGTGCTAGCTTTCAACCACAAAAAGGTACCCCTTTTTTTTCTTCTTCTTCTGTTTTCTTTCTGATCTCTCCGAATGGAAAATAAACCGAAATGACTGCCTTAATGTGAAGGCTCATCGATATTGAAACAGAAATGGTTACTTGTTGCTGTTAAATGGTCACTTAGGGAAGTTGGTTGTTTGTTTACAGAAAATACACTTTGATATTAAAGTAACTCAATTCATGAGGGAAAAAAATTACAATGCAAAACAAAAAACACCCTGTCAAAATTTACATTAGAAATAATGTACATGTTTATGCTATACATTTTGAGTAAACAGTAGTTATTTTTTTGTTTGTGCTTGACTACATTTTTGGTGAACTCTGAAAGGGTTTGCCTATCATTGTTGGAATGTATAAAAACAATTAATATGTGGTGACTTTTGGATGCTTGGGATGGGGAGGGGGGGGGGGCAGAAATGCCCGTGGCATACCTGAGCAGTCAAGTGCACTGGACTCAAGCTCTGGTATTTCTGACCAGCAGAGTGTGGGTTCGAGTCCTGGTCTTGACACTTAAGCAGTTATTGCTGTGTCCTTCTGTTGGGACATTAAGCCATAGGCCCAATATGCCGTGCAATGCACCTACAAGAAACCCTTTATTTTCTAGTACAAGGCTGGCTGCAGATTGTTTACCTTGCTGGGCTGATTTATATGCCGCTATGTTAACAAAATAAGCTTCTATTATTTTTTATCATAGCTCCTCACACCCTGTAGAAATGAAAGCTTTAAAGAGGCCCTCCGGTGTCATCATAAAGTGCAATATTATTATTATTATCGTTATGCTCATCTTTAAAAAAGTAATGGACTGTATTCGGTTAAGTCTGCTGCCCCGAGAACGTCTTCAAGACATTCTCAAATTCTACAATAATTACGATCAAAGCAGCATTTTGCTCCGGGAGGGGGAAACAAATATATATATCCCCCTCCTCTCTGTTTACCTGTGCCACAAAAATAGACATAAAATCTATATTCACATTATGCATATTCATTAAATTTCTGATTTACAGTTTGCAGGGAGTTGGTACATTAAACGACCAACTGTGTTGAAATTTGACTTGGCACTGTTATGTTTTTCTACACAGGGAAAAAAAAAAAACCGGCTAGCTAGGCCCATTTTTCTTGCTCAATTTTTATCATTGTTATTTTGTTAAACAAAAATTATATTGACGTAGTTTTTCCCCCCTCTGGAGTTTCCCTGCCATTCCAGCTCCAGCGGGGGTGTTTCAGATTGATCTAAGATTGGTGGTACATGTTCGATTTTACCTGGAGTTTGCATTAAAAAAGTTCTGTAGTGATTTGCAGGGACGTTTTTCACCCCTTAATTTTATTAGTTTATTTTATTAATTTTTTTATTTGCATTTATAGGTCCTCTATTCACATTGATATGATTAAATAACATTATTTGCAAGTTCATAATTTCCGGATGCGACTTCCCCACAGAGACCTTAATTACAAATCCAATTAATCTATTCATAAATCTTCCATTTGACAATATTTGTTTTTTTCTGAGTGAAGTTAACACGCATAAAAGCTTACTATCTACGCTACAAACAAATACAATGAGTTGACTCGTATTATTTATTTTTTTAAATCTATGTTCCTCTTCGCCCTTCAGCATTACTCCCTAGCATCGACGATCATCCTACAATCCATATCTCTAGTACTGAGTTGTCCTGCCGTTTGAATAATTTGGCAAAGAATTCATTTATAAATAAAAATAATCTATCTCTGTGTCCGTCCACAGTTTGTTTAGAGTTGTTAAGGTAATGGTTACTTATTTCAAGATAAACACATGCCTGAAAGTCCACTTTTTTTTCTTTTTCTTTTTTAAATAAAACAGAAATGCCCTTAAAGTTTTTATACGGCCGGTAGGGCTGTGAAACACAGTCCTTTCTAAGTTTAAAAAAAATAAAATAAGTAAATTCAAAGGGAAATCCGTGTCGGATTCATCGCAGGTATTTTCTACGGCCAAGACTGGCATTGAAATTACCACCAGAAGAGCCTAACTTCCGCAACTTTTTAAGGACATGGATTTCGCTTGTTAAGTGAACTATTTTGGTGGATTTCTTTCATCAACAATCTAAGATACAGCAGTGTGAAACAACGGGTTTGCCTAAGGTTGAACACCCTGATGGCTAGTCCAGAGTATTTACTGATTGGGTCTGCATAACTGACAGCAGCAGAAAACAAACCCAAATAACATCAAATTAAAAAAAAATTAACAAACGAAAAATGAGAATATCTTTACTGGTGATGATTTTGAAGTTTAAAAGAAACACCTCATAAATGAAACATTAAAAAAACAATATTGCTACTAAAATATTCCAGTGGGTATGTTTGGCATAAATATTAAATGTTAAATAAAACAAACATAAGGGTTTCAAAAACATTAACAGTAACTTAATTAAAATAAAATAAAAACAATTGTGGAAACCAAATGTGTTTGTTTTTCGGTGAGTTTTCAATAATGCTGAACAAAAAACGACCGGGGGAGAAAAAAAGAAGGAAATTGACGTATGGGAAATATTTTTCAGATTACCGACTGAATAGTTCGGCCAGCGTCAGTGTCATGCTGACAGCCACGGCCTCTCCTAATGCACTCTAATCTTGAACTATTACGTACTCCAGACTATCACAAGATTGTATCAACAACATAAATCCTAAGCTAGATCCGTAAACCCCTACCCCAAAGATCCCAAACCCCTCCCCTAAAAAAAAAAAAATAATAATAATAATGAATTCTCCTTACAATATCAGAGAATCCACCGTAAATGTAACAATACGACTGCTTGTCATTTTTACATTAACATGGTAGAAAAATCTCAACTGTGGCACACAGCGTATTTACAATTAAATTACTTTTTACATCACACTAAGACAAAAATCTCTGAATAAAACAAGGTTATTGGTTATTCCTCTCTCTTCCTTTAGTAGTAAGCAATGCTGAGAAAAATGTTTATACCTTCTTTGGCCTTAAGAAATCTAGAAAACACTCAATTGAAAACACTCAATTTTTTTATTACAATAGGAATACATTTAGTATCAAAAGAACAGCTCTGCAATCCTCAGTACGATTTTCGCTCATAGCAGACCTCCCTGACTTACTCGGAAATAAAACGCAAATAATCGTCATTATGTAATGACTGCGAGCCCGTGGCCTAGGGCAAGTCAGTACGACTGGTACGACGACTTACACCCTGCCACTTTCTTATTTGTATGACACACTTCCAGGGTTACCAGGGAACTTGATCTGCGGAACGAAAAATCTCTGAAGCTCAACTGTTCTGATTGGTTCTTCTACTCATTAATTCGTCGTGACCTCACGTTGAGTTTATTTTCAAGCGTTTCTCTCCGATCTGACAGTACCCTGTAAACTTGGCCGTTCTCTCAAACTGTACGTAACAAACTATTATTTCTTTCTTGCATTTGATTATGGCAGGCGCAACACCATTAGAGAGCAGCATTTTGGGGTTAATTTCAACAAATGCGTGTACCACTTCGAACAACCCAATGGCAACCACAAGTTCATCTGTCCTAATATTAGTTTTTTGTTTTCTTATTATTGTAGTTCCTAACTTTTGACCGACAAACAAAATATGACCCTGAGCTGAGCACGTATCAACAGCAGAAAAATGTTGATATGAACCCCCATGTTAAGTTGTTGTTCTTAACTTTGCAAATTCATTTAGCAGGAAACAACAACATGCTAAGCAGCTTCTTCATTCGGACCCTGGCGCTATTTTTAACACCGGATCAATTCCTAACACTGTAAACAATACTTTTGGCACTGACACATTTAAACTCCCTAAGAGCTCCAGAATTCACAAAGCGATAAGATTCATCTTCAGACGAATTGTCAACACCATTGTGACATCACACTTTGCTTAGCAATTAAGATTGATACACAGCCTAAGACCAATCTTAGCTCTTTGTGAAATCGAGCCCATCTCTTGGCAACTTTATATCCGAACAACATTTCAAGCTCTCATATCTGAAAGCAAATTGTTTGTTACCCAATTTACCTGACGGATCTAAACTCTACTTCGAATCAGCGTCTAGGCGCTTATACTTCCATTTCCAAATCAACAGCGAAATCGAAAATACAACTACATAAACAAGTCGTTCTTCAACTAAAAGCTTTAAAATAAAACAACAATCTGCATTGAAATCATTAAAACAAATCAAATAAAATGACTGCTATAATAACGTTACTAATTATTCTCGTTGTATCGTGTAAATAAAAAAAGCCTAAGCAAAATTATTTTAAATAAAATTTTTGTTTGTTACTTGCCGCTTGATTGATTCTCTAACGTACTAATTTTGATCTGATATTTACAATAAGTAATAATTTATACTTAAAACAAGTTCACCAACAACAATATCAAAAAAGCATGAAATTATTGGTCACCTTTAAATTGATTCTTCAATTATCAAACTGTAATTTACATCCTCTCTATCCTCTTGATTAAACTTGAATATACATTTGGTGGATTATCAATAAATCTATGGATTATTGGAAATCGATCAATCAATATTACATTATTGATCATCTATAAAAACCACTGTCTATAATTTCAGCAGTAGGCATAGAATATTAAGGTGGGCAAACACATCAGCTGTCCATGGTGCCAACTTCATCGGTGGTTTTTAAAAATAACAAAAAAATTTGGGTGGGTCGTAAATGTTTTAAGCCAATAATCGTGGTGCAATTCCTTAAAGCTCATTAGCACAAAACCTTGCTAGGCACAGGAAAATCTTGCTTAAGCAGAAACAGGCTACCAGCCAAAATCCCATAAAGTTTGTACATTGTTATGACTGGTGCCCCGCTCATTTTTCAGGTAAGCAAAGAAATTTGCTGAGCAGTAATTTCTGCTTAACAGCTTCATGAGATCGGGCCGTGGTTTGAATCTCAACCACGATTTCAATGCGTCTTATTTTATCTGTCACTGAGAAATGAGACTATGGCTTTGTTCAGCTTTGACTGCGGCTGCATAGATCTAGCCATAGCCAAAGTCCTTTCAGCGCAACTTTAAAGAAATGCACGAAACCTTTGAGCAGAGAAAAAAATACCCACAGCTCATGCAAGCAAAATATACAGGGAGAACACTTGCTTAATGACTGGTTTTGGTTTTTTTTTTTTTCTCTTTGACAAGTGCTCTTGACTTATGCTAACCAAAATACTAAGCAGGTTTCATAGTGAATACCAAACAGGTCTTCAAATAAAAATTTAAAAATGCTTAACAGGGAAAAATACTTGCTTGAGCATGTGTTAAGAGCATCAAAATGCCTGTAGTGACTGGTCTGAAAACAGAGCCTTGAGGGAACCTGCACGACTGGATCAAACCAGTTGAGGCAGCTGTACGACTGGATCAAACCGGTGTGGCAGTGTGCACTGGAGGATGATGAGCAGAGTGCAATGACCTCCGCACGCCGTCCCCTCTACGGGGCTCGTCATCCGAGAGTGCCATCATCAGGGAGTAAGCTTGAAGCTTGGAATGGCGGCTAAGGTTGGCTCTTCCTTCTCTCAAAATGTCCACCTCCTGAAGGTCAGCCTCCTCATGCGGGAATGTTGCTGTGGTCTTTGCCAGGCCAAAGTTGACGGGGGTGTCCTCCGGAGTGCCTTCATCCATCGTGGGGTCCTCCTCAGAGGTAACACTTGGGGTTTTGTCACCTTCTTCCCCATCGCTGAGATCTTCACTTTCGTTCATGCTGTCATACATGTCATCGTTTCGGCAGATTTTCTCCTCTCTGATGACGAGTGGTTCGGCAGCCTCTTGTTTCTCCTCAGATCCATTTCTGAGCTCCTCCTTCTCACTGATGCCTTCCCCATCTTCTTCCTTGTCGATATCTTCCATCTCTCTGTCCACATCACTCTCACTTTCTCCTCCCTCATGCATCTCTTTGTCATCCTCCATCTTCTCTGGCTTTGACTCCTCTTCTTTCATCTCCGTTGATGAGCTGCAGACGGAAGGACTCTGGACCTGTTTGGAAGCAATGGCTGCTGCCGTGGCTTCCATCGCAATCAACTTGCGTCTCAACGCCTCTTTCTCTTTTGCATCGTCGATGAAGTTCTTAATCTCATCGAAGTACGACTCGTCTTTTTCATTTAAGTCGTTTGGTTCCTTGAGAGCCTTTGTCTTGGCCATCAGATGAGCCGCCACAATGACATCATGCTCGGCGGCGGCAGACAGGGCGATCTCCTCGGCTCGCTCGTTCTCGTGCTTCTTCAGATGTCGATCAAGGTTTGTCTGCTGCCCGAAACAGCGCTCGCACAGTGGGCATTTAAACGGCTTCTCCTTGTTGTGGATGTTGCGGACGTGGCGCTGGAGGTTGGAGGAGATGCTGAAAGAGCGATCACAGTATTTGCAAGAGTACGGCTGCTCTCCGGTGTGGGTGCGCAGATGGCGGGTGAGGTTTGCTGAGCGGGGAAACAGTTTCCCGCAGTATTTACAGGTGTACCGATCTTTGCTTCTCATGAGCATCTTCTCTCCCCCATTGGGGTACAGGACGTTGCCCGGATAGGTACGGTGGGGCGGACTGAGGCCGGTTTTGGCCAACCCTTTCTCCATGTGGTAATGTTCAAATTTCCGGAAGTTTTGAAAGGCTGCATTGGGAAAGAGGTGGTTATAATCCATGCGCATGAACTTGTTCGGGATGATGTCTCCATTAACCCTGTAAATTGGATCGGGCATGACAAGCGGGATTGGCTTTGCATAGAGGTTTGACGCTACCTTGGTGGGCTCCGCCATCTTATCGTGGTTGCTATGGTGATTAGGTGGGCTGTGAGACTTCTTGATCGGCTCGTCCGAGATGGGCGTCAACCGCTTACGTCTGGGCATGCTCAGATCTAGCGGCTCCTCCCCTGTTGTGCGCGACGGTGCCAGCAGCTTGGTAGTTCCCGATCTCCTTTTGGACAGATCGAAGGGTGAATCTTGCAGGATGCCGCGCTCACTCTCTAAACCTCGGAAACTGCTATCATGATGAATCCTCTCATCTGTGTTATGGCCGTTACTCCTAACCTCAGATGTCAACAGACCGTTCTCGGAATGGGCACCACCAAAATACTTCTCGGCGATGGAGGCTATAGCTTTCATTGGTTCGCTGGGTGCGATTCGGTTCTCTGGTCTTCTCTCAATTCTCTGAGTCTGATGGTGCATCTGATCGTGTCTGCTGTTGCTGTGCCGGTGGGCGATTTTCCGATGGGCCTTGTTTTCTGTATTCTCTTCGCTGTCCGAGTCGAGGTCACTGCCAGAGGTCGAGTCCAGATCACTGCCTGTTGGAGTGCTGACATTGGACACGTCGCTACCGTCACTGATCTCGCTATCCGCTCTCTCGTTGGGATCTCGTTTTGTCTTGATCTGATGTCTGCCGGGGTATTTCGCACTGCCATGTTTGTCTGGGCTGACACTCGAGGTGTAATGCTTCAGCCAATCATCCGTGGAAACTGCCGAACCGTTGGGGCTTGTTCCACCACTCCCCGTTCTTGTGGTGGGGTTCTGTTTGTTGAAGCTGTTAGCTACAAGATGGGACTGTGTTGGCAGCGGTGGGTAGCCCATGAAGTAAGGGTGGCCAGGAACGGGGACTTTGTCAGCGCCGGGGTACCCTAAGAGGTTATTCAGGAGAGCCTGTTGGGTCAGGTGTAAATTGGGATTCCAAAGATGAGCCAAATTCCCAGGGTGCAAGGGCCCGTTGGGGCCGAGCATTCCGACACCCATCAGCGCAGGGTTTGGGGTCATCACAGCACCTCCGCCATTGCGTACCACGGACGGAACGCTGGTGGACTGCGTTACAGGGATTTGGTTGTTGAGGAGCTGGTTACCATGGCAGAAGCGACGGTGCTTGTTGAGGGAGGTGACGGTGGCAAACATCTGGCTGCAGTTGTTGCACTTGAGCTGCGTGCGGCAGTCGGCGTGCATCCGCTTGTGTCGACACAGGTTGGAGAACTGCGTGTAGGACTTCAGGCAGACCTCACAGATGAAGGGCTTGATGCTGCTGTGTATGTGAGTGTGCTGCTTCAGACCGCTGGAGGTGGCAAAAGTCTTCCCGCACTCGGGGCAGGCGTGGCAGCGGGCGCCGACATGCTGCGTCCTAATGTGCCGCTGCAGGTTGCTGGGGTCGGAGAACACCTTGTCGCAGTGCTCACAGGGAAACTGCAGGTTGCTGTCGTGCTCTTGCTGATGCCTCTGAAGGTTGGACTTCCAGTGGAATGTCTTGGGGCATTCCTCACAGTGGAAGTCACGATTGGCACGGTACTCCCCGCTCTCTTGATCATCCTCATGATGTTGCCCAGATTTCTCGTCTGTCTCCTCTTTTGTGTCCTCTCCAGAGTCTTCTTGTTCACATTTGATGCCATGCACTAAACAAAAAAAATAAGATGGAATGCAATCTTAATTTTGATTGATGGAGTCGAATGTTGATAATAAACACTTTCATGGTATATGCGCCGTCTTGTTCAAGAGTGTTTGTTTCGCACTGGGGCACTTGAACTTCCACACACCTTCCAGACACCTGCGTAAAGTTCAAAGGCCGAGTCGCAGGCGGCAACGCTTCTTCGAAATACACAAATCTGCTCCTTGAATAAGATGGCACATATAATCGGGAAATATCTGAGAATAATTAGAACAAAATAAAACCAGAAAGAAAAAGTTCTTGCGAAAAAGTCCCTAGCAGAATAGTTTCATCGAGTAAAAAAAAACCCCAAAACAAAAAACTGAAAGCGCCATACCTTGTTGGAATTGTTGGTTGAGTGTAGTGAAGATTGCATTGGAGTTCTTGCAAGCATATTTCTGATGTCGCCTCAAGGCCACCTTAGAGCGGAACAGCTCATCACAATCCCCGCACTGGAACCGCTTCTCCTCTGTGGACACACAAGTAAGAGGAGAGAAACTGTTAATAGGAGACATAAACCTCTTGGCCACAAATGATGCCTGCTGCCCTCTGTTGGCAGAGAGATGTACACATGACTGCATGTTGGACAGGGAGAAAGCTAATTTACTGGAGGGGGGATTTTTATGTGACGTGTCCGAATTCTGGTCAGAATGGTTGGATTCCGTTCTTCGATCCACTGGAAGCGGACAAGGAAGATCTTGGGTCTCACCTCACCGCTGTCATCGAAATTGACCCCGCTGTTCCTTGAGTTGAAAACGGACACCCAGTGACTTTAAATCTAGGGAAGGAACAACAAAAAAAACGCTCACCACGGAAACCCGCAGAATTACACCATCTTCCTTTTGCAGTCTGACAAGCCCCCATAATGA
This sequence comes from Pisaster ochraceus, assembly GCA_010994315.2. Lineage (NCBI taxonomy): Eukaryota > Metazoa > Echinodermata > Asteroidea > Forcipulatida > Asteriidae > Pisaster > Pisaster ochraceus. The sequence goes on along the minus strand of CM021543.1, from coordinate 10,864,416 downwards.
CTGATCGAATTTCATGTTGGATCACGCAACGCGGGGCCCCATCATAATGGGCCAGATACCTCTTGCTTATTACCCTTTTTCCCCCATGCCCTGAGGGGTGCTTGCAAGCGGGGCGGACCCCATTCACAGGTACAGTCATGCACACCCATTTCCTAGCTGTGAATAGAGAGTATAGAGAGTCTGATGCAAGCCACGCTTCTAAATACGTCACATGAAGGGCATTTTTAGTCTTGGGTGGAAAGACCTGGAACCCTATCAAGACCTTTTATCAGGCTGGCACAATCTAGTTCCCCTGTATGCAAAATCAATAACAAACACTGGATTGCCATTAAGGGGCCTGACTATTTTCCCCTCCAAGCCTCAGTTTCAGGTTACATTGCTTTGAATGCAAAAAACTAAACGAATGCACCTTGATAGCGAGGCACAATTTCATAAAGCTGCCAAGCACAAAAGGTAGCTAAGCACAATTTCATAAAGCTGCTAAGCACAAAAGGTAGCTAAGCACAACAACATTATGCTTTACCGGCTCACACATGATACTTGGCTCTTGCAAATAAAAGTAGGACAATTTTATTGAGTACAAGGGCTGACCTACATTTACATATGGTATGGATTTTTTATTATAGACTTTCAGGTTATTTAATAACAATTTTGCTGATTTTTCTGAGAGCCAGAAAAATCGGAAACCAGACTTAGGTAGGAAGAATATCATGTCTGCAGAACAAGGTCACCAGCAAAAATAAACCCTAATGATGTACCATCTGTGACTGGTATCCTGCTCAGTTTTGTTAAGCAGGAACTTGTCAAGCAATTTTTCTGCTTAAGCAGCTCTATGATTTGGGGCCCAGTATGTTCATCGAGTAATAAGAATTACTTAGCTAAAATTTATTATTAGCTATTATTTATCAGGATTTTACTCTACATGGCAAGTTTATTTTCGCTGAAAAGCCCCCAAACTTTGTCTGCACTTGGAAAAAAATTGCATTCTCCTCAACTTGTAGAAAGTGGGGGGTGGGGGTTACTAATTGTGTCAAGAAAAAGTCATGTTAAACAAATAACTCCACTGCAAAAATGATTCAAAGTTAGGTTTTGCTTTTCTTTGATTATTAAAGATACAAAAAAAAACATTGTTTGATCGCTCCACCCTGATACTTCATCTTCACGCCAATAAAGAGTTGCGGCCACATTTCATAATTGTAGTCCAAGTTGCCTATTCTGGTCTTCAACTTTCCCCCTCCCCCCCCCCTTATCCCGTTCTCTAAAGATCTGCATAAACTCAGTAGTTTCAGGAGATGGGCAGTGAACAGTCATAACCTGCCCACTTCCTCTACCCATAGACCCACTTTCCCTCCTAAGTCACCCAAATTCCTTCAAAGGGTAAAGACAAAAATTTAAAAATTAAAAAAAACACGGACAAAAGAAAAGAAGAAGAAAGGGGGTAACTTGAACCCCTCCCCCCCTTCTCAAAGATGATGAAGAAGCACAATCATTTCCAGCCTAAATCTCTTCCAGGTTTTAGACATTTCAAGAATGCCGTCTAAATTAAGATTTATGAGTTTGCTGCCACCTACTCTCCTTCAGCCCCCCAAGTACCTTGCCTCCAGGGACTCTGGTGGCAAATTAGTTGAGTGCTCAAATTGACCATCTACATCCACATATAGTCAATCAAAGTCTAGAAAAGTCACATGTCGATCACCCTCCATTCACCCCACTGACCCCCCCCCCCATACATGTACCTCCCAAACCCTCATGTTGACTTTCTTTAAGTTAGTGACACATCCCCATCCTTATCCCTGTTTCAAGAACACCCCCACCTTCCTCCCATTGTTCAGCCTACACATCCATAGCATTGTTAGCATTGTGAGTTTGTTTTACAAATTAGTGTAGAACATCTTGAAACGCTCATTGTTCTTATCTCGCAAACCCTAACTACGAAAGAAATTGACCTAACATCCCGCTGCTCGTAACCTCAATAAGTCAGTTTTCCCCACACAACCCCACTCCATATACCCTTATCTTTGATTCTGTCCAACGCCTTGCTATGAAATCACCCCCTCCATAACCCCCCTTACCCCAATCAATAAAAGATATCCTTGATTTATGTCCCCTTCCCCCTTCACAAATATCCAAGTCATCCCTAAGTGTCAATGTGACCAAAATCTTGTGCTGTTGATAAACCATCTCACAATAATCCTTCACTGACACTCTAAACCCTCACCCCATCCAACCCAGGCATTCCCCTGAGTGTCCTAACGGCCCCCTTCATGTCCTCAGAGGGTGCATCCAACATCTCAATTAATCAAAAAGATGGGCAGACAGATAAAACCAGTCACTTCCTCCTCTGTGGGTACAATACTACTCTGGATCTGTCTGAACTGACAGATGACGACGAGATGGAAACACAGTCCAGATCGCTAGAGCCCATCCAAGCAATTCCTCACCCTCCTTGATCATCGGCAAAACTAGATCCGTGACAAGGTTCTAATCCAAAAGGGATGCTACAATTCTAGTTTCTGGTTTCATTCCGTTGCAATTAGTAAAAACAAACCTGAAACTAAACCCATCAACCTTTTTCAGATGGAGCAGGGTATCGTTTTCATGGCTCTGCACTCCCCCCCCCCCACCACATTTTTGCATTAACCTTTCTGCTTAATACAGGGTAAACGTCAAATTCCTGCGCTCCCTAAGCAAGGGTAGAAGTACGCACACGCACAACTTCCTTGCTAACCTGTGAAATAAGGCTTACGCTTAAGGCTTCTTTTTTTTTTTCCTGCCACCTTAAGCGCAATTTTTTCAAATATCATTTGCCTGTATTTATTTCAACTCTGAATAAGACTTTGCAATCAACATGGCCCAATTTTATGGTGCACGCGGAATTCTACGGCCCGTAGAATCATGCACTTTGCAGGCTGCCACAAGCGCAGATTCTACTGTAAGCACAGCTATGAAAATCGCAGTGTTTTTGACCACGTGAGGGCGTGTGTGAAACAACTTTACGCGATGTAATCAAATAGAAAACAAAGAGTTTCTTCTATTATTATTCTTATCATCTATTTTGCCATCGATACAAGCATATATATGCAGACAACAAGATAAAACTGTAACATTGTGACGCAAGGATCAGAAACACGCGCTTGAAGGCGCCCTCAACAGTCAAAAATACCGTCAACTGGGTCCAGCTCTATTGAGTTGTTTCTTTATATGCTGAAAAACGATGACAAATCATTTTAAGAACTGAACTTGTGGAAACAAGACCCTGTTCCTGTTGATACACTACGAACCCCCCCCCC
>CM021543.1:10783931-10797917 GCA_010994315.2 Pisaster ochraceus | reverse complement strand
AAAAAAAAAAAAAAAAAAAAAAAAAAGATTCTTGACAGTCTGGATGCACTTTGGAAAAAAAGTTGGGAAATCTTGTAGGATTTAAGGTTTACTGGGCAACATGTCTGTTTCCTCGGTCCCCATCCTGCTGGTAATCAAATCACGAATGTGGGAGAATTATGAAGACAAGTGGGAATAGTGGATGTACAGTTCCACACTGATAACGACGCGAGCGCTGCACTACCACCCGGCTGCCAATTTAGACTGGAATTTAATGCTCGCAAATTCATTAGGTGTAGTTTACCGAAGGTCAGAGACAAGACTTCTGGGGATTTCAAAGTCGTTTAGCAAAATGTTGACACGTTTGATTCACGAGTATAAAATTGATTCCAAAATAAACATCAACACTAACATGCTAATAAAGTAATCTTTTTCAATCAAAAATAGGATAGGACAATTTTGAGAGATGTGGAGTTCAGAATTCACATGAATCAAATGCAAAAAACCGTTGAACAAGGGTGTTGACAAAATAGGGAGACTACCAACATAGGGCTAGAGATAGCTCAGTTGGTAAAGTGCTGGCACGTTAATCCGAATGTTGCAAGTTCAAGTCCCGCTCTGGTCAATTTTTCTTTGCTTCCCCCAAATTATGAAGAAAAAAATGCAGTTGGTTTGGAATGCATCGTTACTGTGAAGGTCACATGAAGTTATGAGATGAATTTGTGAGTTTTCAATTGTTCCTAGCTCGAATTGGAACGCACACGGCCAGAGTACAGTATGACATGAAAAGGATTTTTGGGCTACAGGGCCATGGCAGATTTGAATTTTGCGCGCTTTCGTGACAACCTTCTGTTGGGCGCACAACAAATTGGTACCTTTTTTGCCCTCTTAAAAGATTCCTACACCACTTTTTCATTTTCTCATAGCAAAACAAATCAAACAATCAAAATCACATGGTCTTTAAGAAAACTTAATATGTTTCCAATTCGCTGATTCTCTATCTCACCCCTCCCCAAAAAAATAAAAATAAAACTCTGTCAGGTGCTGTCTGACCACGAGTTTGTAGCTCGATTAGCAACATGTTGCTGACCACTTTCACCAAAGGGCTGACCCTGCTCCGAGCTAAACTTCTCTAAGGACTACTGCGTGACTGCACTCACCTGATGAGCACCCCTCTAAAAACACCGGCTAACGGCCATGAGAGAGCACCTGAAACAATGTTTGGACAAGGTGCGACTTTTGCTCTGTCCTAAACCAACAGGGATCACCGGGATCCCAGAGGGGGCGTTTTGATGATTCACAGATGATGGGCGATTATGTTTTTATCTAACCCTGACGGAAAGGGAAGAGCGCCTTTTGTACAAAAAAGAAGTCAGAGTTACGAAAAAAGTTAACTTACAGCACCAAAAAGGGTGCAAAAGGAGAGTGGGCATGGGCTACGGGGACCCTTTCGTTAAGGGGGTGGGGGCTAGAGGGGTTAATTTGCCCAACATTTTGTAAACAGATAATCAAGTACCAATATCTGCTAATAGTGGGTCAAATTTTGTTTTGCTTTCTCTGTCCAAGTTTTCTTCTTGCTGTGCCATAAGTTTTTTCCTAAATTTGGAAACAATTATACAGGTGCGGATGACCTATGCGCAGTATGCAAAGTTTGCACCATAGTAGTACAGGCGTTGTGCTCAGTGTGATACACACATTGCGCACAGTGCCGGTGTACAGCACAAGTGTACGCGTGGGGTTATGCCGTCTTTTTCAGAGTGATAACTGCGACCACCTTGAGCAAAAGGCTCAAAATCCCCAGGAATTGGGCTCGCTAGTGCGGAAAAACATCTTAATAATTGTCCCTTTTCTAAAGCAACTCAACTCCAGCCTTACACTTCTCGATACTCTTTGTATAAAAGCACCTTCTAAGAGACCCCCCCAAAAAACAATAATAAAAGCCTTAATCCAACTGACGGAATGCAATCGGCGGTGCCGAATTCCACACTTTGGTCTTCCCCTCTCATGGGTGAAGTGAGTACTTAATCATCAGATCTGACACGCTGAAGCACTACCACCAGCCACCCACAAGATGTCACCTGGCCCTCTCGAGCCAGCGTCCCCATGTATTACACATTCTTGAGGAGGAATGTTTTCTCCGGCCCGCAACATAGACAAGACGAACATTCATTTATCTCTCTCCCCTCACGGAAATTTACGGTAGCCGCTTACATGTTTCAAGTAGTATACATAGAGAATTCTAAATCAATATTCAATTCATTTGACCTATATGAAAACATGTCGTCGACATTGTATATTGTATCATAAATTTATCCCTGGGCTTTGTGTCTGCCTCTGATACAGAATTTTTCAATAATTGCGACCTAAGCCACTTTAGAACGAATACACCACACCATGAAAGCACTTCAAAATCAACGATTTTATCTAAGCAGCTTTGCAAACCAAAGGCCAAACTACTTTACTTTTTTACCAGATTTTTAAACAATTCCAAAACTACTTTATTTTGTCCTACATGTACATAATAAAACACAAACATCAGTCCTTGTATTTTCATAGAGGCAACTGCCTCCATGCCCACTGGTCACTGCTTTGGTGCCCTTAAAATTGTTCCAAAAGAAATGTACAAGATCTTGACAGAGGTGCCTATTGTGAGAAGAAACTGCCTTGCCAGAACAAGAGCAAAATATCAGGCCTGCTACATACTCCTGGTTGACCAACTTGACCGATCTTGTGATTAAGATTACGTGGTTACAATTCCATGTTTACGTTAAACGTGTTCTGATGGCGACTACAGAAAGCTGAGCGAAACATTAAGAACAAACCAACCAGGGCCCAGAGCTGCTAAGCAAAAATGAGCAGGATACCAGTCACAGGTGCTACAGGTGAAATCATGTTTTGGCTGGTAACCTCATTCTTGTAAGCCAAATTTGTTTGTGCTTTGCTACTTTTTGTGCTAAGCAGCTCCATGAAATTGGGCCCGGCTTCTTTCGGTTACGGAAAACACAGTATGAGTACACAATGCTTATTACCTATTGATGACAAGTATTAAACCAGAATAGCAGAATAGAATTCTTTATCTCAGATATATTTAACTCTACCTTCTATTATATACCACAAACAGATCCTTGCCATTCATTTGGTTGAACACGTGCCACGTGTCATCCTTTATTTTTTGCAATGTATACTGCCGCGACGTTCCAATATTTCATGTAGGAGCCCTATATGGATAATTATAGGACCCTTCAGAAAAGTCTGAACTGACAATTTATGTAAAACAAATATTAAATGTATTTTGTTCGTGCATTGTCTCAGAATATAGTTGCTAAGTGAAATCTGCCTTTTCCATTTCATTCGGCTAGGAATCGTGAAATTACAAAGTGATAGTCCAGATTTCACCTTTCGATTATATTCTGCACCAGTGCACACAAATGCATCTAATATCTGCACAATTAGAGGCAATCTCGTCCTGTTTGACAATAGCATTACACCAGAAATTACACATTGCAGCCATCCACTACAGCCTCGTTCCACCTTTACTTCTCGAAAGTGTCTGGCTAGTCAAGACAAGCAATTACTCCCAGACAAGATTTGTTACAACTCCCCTCCCCTCCCCGCTGGGCCACCCAAATTGATAGCCAAACAGTTTCCTCCCTCTGCCCCTGTCCTTAATTAATCCTGGCCCACGCTGACCCCCACGTGTGACCTCGACTCAACTTTTGCGAGGACCAGAGGTCTGCGGAGTGCAGTGGAGATCCCTGCGGTCAGATCCGTTCATCAAAGACTACAACAACCCCCCACTCAACCGTGCATGAACCCTACGATGTACCAGATTTTTTTTTTACGAAGACAACAGTTAACCACAACAGATCTGTGTCCAACATCCTGGACCCATATTTTGCTTCTTTGAGACGTCACAGGGTTCCTCACCGGAACTTTTAATTTAAATGCAAAGGTATGACTACAGTACCGCATGAGGTACTTCATAAATGTTACAATTTTACATCCTATTCCAGTTTAACCACAAAGTATAGAATTGGTAAATGTAAAAAAAAAAGGGGGAACAAAAAAAGTGGTTATTAGCTTTATTAGTCGCACACACGTAAAACTCAATATGGTTGGCGCCAACTTGATCCCCGGATCAACAACAGCAGCAACAATAACAGCAACAACAACAGCAACAACAACAGCAACAACCTTTTCTAAAAGTTTCAACAAACCCACCCACTTTTTTCCTTTTAAAGTGAAAACAAAAATTTGAATTTCAATTCCTTTTTTGTTTGACCCAGCAAAATTTCCAAGAGGAAAAAAAAAGAAGGTCTAAAGCTTTAAAAACATTATAAACTCTGAATGGCCCCTTACACCAGCTTAGGAAGATCCACTAAAAGTGACGTGTTTAAAAATAACACTATAGGCTACTTCAAACATCAACAAATTTATCAACTTATTTTAAAAGGTAACCTCGGGAGTGTCACTTTACCTCTCCAACTATCAAGGGATTCTCTAAACTATTTCAAGTCCTCAAGTATTATCTTCCCCTCCTCCAGATGCATCATCTTGTAAATTCCCATCCCTGTCCAGAAGCTGAACTCTCAGATAAACATCTCGACGACAACAAAAAAACCATCTCCAATTGGATATTTTTTTTGGTTTTCCTATGGGGTGCTGGCAGGTTTTTTTTTAGCTTACAGATACAATTAACCCTGTTTAAACTTGCTAACAGCAACAGATTCCCACAAGATGCTGCAATGGATACCCTGCCGTGCATCCAGTTTCAACCCAAATAACTTCAGCCCAGATTCCCGATCGTCCTCTTCAGTCCGGACGGAGTTGCTCGCACAGTTTTACGGGCTTAGAGAAACGTTATCCCTTTTCAAAAACTCTTGCAGGGTTCTCCCCCCCCCCCATGTTTTTTTTTTCAAAACTGTCAGGCATTCTGGAACCAAAGTTTGCAAGTTTAGCAGACTGAGTCGAAGCGAGGTTCTTGGAGTGTTTTTTTAACTTGATGCTGGTTTTAAATGCTCCACGGTGCAATCTGGAGCACTTTAAATGGTTTTATTTAAAGATTTTTGCAGCGTTGATCTCCAAATACAATTGGTTTTTGCGTAAAGGCCCGCACTTTCCGTGTATCAACACGACACGCTAGCCCGAGCGTGGAAAGAACCCTGCCTCTAGGGCAAGTATTCTGCATACCTAACGACAGTATAATTTTTCTTTTTCAATTAAGAGACCAGGGCTCGATCTCCTAATGCAAAAAGATTCGTCTTAAGATGATTTGTCCCTATTGCCATAGTGATTTGTATTGTGACATCAAAGTTTGCTTAGCAACTAAGAGGTGACTGCCACCTTAATACCCCCTGCCTCGGTGCCCCATGAATTGCCCCAACTCCAGAAAATTTGGATCTCAATCATAAAGAGTGTAGAACAGCATTCAGAGAGGGCCATTATGCCCTTACAAAAGAACAAAGAATAAAGGACGCAGTTGAAGTGGGCAATGTCAGATCCAAAATTAACTTCCTTATGAAACCGTTTTGACGTTACGCAAACGCTGCAGCATCCAACTCTGAGAGCAAAAAAAACACTACTGTTACGAGGTGTAAACGTTACGTACATCTTCACACTATCTCAGAGGTCACATCTCATGGAACGGACTTATCGAGAAGTAGGCTAGATACAAAGTGGGTTGTATTTCAACTACCCTGTCAGCTGAGCCCAAATTGTAGCACTGGAAATATTTAGAGACATTTTCTTGTCTCTGAGAAACTACTTTATGCTATCAGTTATGTAAAAGCTATGTTGTGTAAAAGTGTCTGATCTTCAGTTTTAGACAGTTTTCAGTTCAACTTGTTTGGTAACGTTAATTGCTGCCCCCCCCCCCCCAACAACAACAAAAATAGTAATAAAACAAATAAATAAATAAAAATGCTTAAACCTTCTTACCTTTGAAGTAAAACAAACGGTTATTTTTTTTCTTCATTTCCTTACATGTCTTTCAGGTATGAAAGCCATTCCAATTTCTTACATAAAGTTATAGTTACCTGTTACTGGGGAAAAACATAGTACCATCATTCCCTGGAGATTCCCAATTTTCTCAGAATGAATTCAACTTTCCAAAAATTGCATGTCGTTTATTTCCTATAAATGCAATCCTCCTAATGGGTAACTGTCACCTGGTCTGGATAACCAGCGTACATGTCCACTCCACCCACTACGGCATAAACAGGTCAGTTATTCATATTACACTCCCTTCATCTCCAGCAATCCACATTTCCAAATTAATTTCAAAGTGTGCAACAACAGTAGGCTTCTTTTTCTTTTTTTCTTCCCCCCTTCTTAATTTCATTTCACCTCGGAGCTAAATCTAACAAAACTTCAAAGGCAAGTCCCATTTCATTCAAATCCATTAAATACCCTGACTGCTTCTTTAATATTGCCAGGCTTAAGCCTCTCCTGCAAGAAAAAGAACAGCTTGTTAAGCGACCCTGACGTGACCTTAAATTCCTTTATTCTTTTGATAGGAACAGCTCATCAAAAGAAACAACCCCCCCCCCCTCTCTTCCACTTCAAGATACAGAACATCGTTTATACAAGATCTTCTGGTTGTCAGCCACGTCAGCTCTTTTTAAGGATGGGCTTTTCACCGACAGACAGGCCGGAGATAAAGAACAATTTGGTTGTGACGCCAGCAAAGCATCCTTGGAGGCTTCTCTGGAGATTAGGAGAGGTTGGGGCTTTATAATAAATATTTTTTTTAAAAGAAGACTCTGTATATGCTGGCCTTGTAAATGAATCAACTTTGTAATGGTGGCGACCTTCAGACCTTAGGGAGAATAAAACTGAAACTGGCAACAAAACAAAAAAACAAACACAAAATATGTAAAATTTGTTTTCCCGGCTGAAAATGTACCCTAACAACTTGTATTTCTATTTTGTTTTAATGCTGACTTTAAAAGCAATTGTCAGCTTTCTTCACCTTCATGAACTGTTCCTACAAAATTCCAAAAAGCAAAACAAACAAGTTAGTCTACCTTTCCTCAATAAGGTTAGTTCCCCTTGACTTCCCCAATAAGATTGGTCCCCCTTAAGAAAATGTTAAGCTTGGTCCCCGTTACCCCCTCCCCCGTAGACCTGATAAGACTGAGACAGACATTGCTGGTACCTCGACTGAAGTCGTTCCCAAACCCCCTTCAAGAAACCCAGCAAGGGATAATGAGAAGTGCATAACAGCTAACCTTTTACATAATACATGCAGGTACCCATTACCCCCTTAAAACCTAGAGTGGCCCCTTACTCCTAACCTCCGAGTAACCGACTTAAAATAGGTAAAAACACCTGTATGGGATTCAGTATGTAGACTCTGAAAGTCCCCAAATACATTTTACACTTTATCCCCGTATCCTAGATGTAAAACCCAAATTTCCTGTTCTTTGCCAAACATGTGGTGCCAAGCCGAAGAAGGTACGAACCGTAGGAGATAAAAGACCTGCCCTTCAAAAATAATCGTCCTCGTTAGACTCCTCTGAGAATTGCGGAGTGATGTCAACGTCACATGATTGGCCCCAAAGATCCTGCACTAAAGGCCACCTGAGTAAAAAACATTGTTTACCTTAAGAACCTACTTTAGACAACCACATCAAGTTTCGAGTTTCTACCGCCGTACGAATAACTAATCATTTATCGAGTTGTAATCTTTGAGTTAACAGACTCACCCTTTCCCTCCAAAACAATAGCATTTAAAACTCATGATGACATGATTCAAATAGTATTTATTCTTTTTTCCAGAGCACCATCGCCGGCACATTTTTATCAGATGGCCATCTTTTGGGGTCATTTCACCACTCCTGAATCACGGACATATTCAAAGGACAACACATCTGGAAAGCTTATGACAAACTGTAATGAATATTATGTCTGGAGTAGCAGTACCTCGCATTACTGGCTTCACCTTTCCCAATTAACCGCCGTCCCTCCCGACTTTCAGACCAGAAACGTTGGGATTGTCATGCTCCAAACTGGTCACAAAAAACCAGCACCTTGATGGACTTTCAGAGAAGTTTGGGATCCGGTTACAAAACGCTCCGCTGTCAGGGCCACTGATGCCATGCACGGTAACCAACCAGCCCAGTTTCGCTTACCCCCATAAATGCTCAAGTCAGATTGCATTACACCTGAATATGTGTACGGTACATGATAATTATAGTTACACAATGAGGTCACCGTTGATATTTCATAAGAGAGAGAGAGACACACACGCACAGAAAAAAAATGAGTGGACTGAGAAAGTTTTCTAGCCCGGCTGAAAATGACCTGAGTATAGTCACTAAAGACAACACCCTTTCCTGTTGAAACAATGTCCTCTCAACATCAATTATGTTTACAATTAAGGCACAACAATTTTTTTCGGAAAGAAATGTTCATTCCAATCTTTCAAGAAAACATTTCAAAACTGATTAGTCCAAGTTGAATTTTTTTCATAAAAAACAGGTATTATACTAAGGGTAAAACAACTTCCTTTGTTAAAATTGTACCTCAACGATACAACAGAAAGATTACTGTCAGTTTATCCTTGCCATAAAGCTGCAAATCCCTTCATTTTCCCCCCATTTTTATTGAAAATTGAACAGAAGTGAACAGAACCATGGCCCCTGCTGTCTCCAGTCTAGACTAAAGCTCTTCGTAAAACTACAAATGAATATATGCATCTGTTTGAGTGAAGTTACTCAAAATTGAAAAGTAACAAGTTTTGATTTCCGCAAATTTCAACTTCCACAGGAATTTTCCTTGGGAAACGGTAGACAAATTTTATTAAGTACATGGGCTGACCTACATGTACAAAAGGTATCGGCTTTTACACAATTTTCAGGCTATTTAATAACAATTTTGCTGATTTTTCTGAGGGTAACAAAATCGGAAATCAGAAAAAAGTTGGCAAAATATCATGCCCGCTCATACCAAGTGTTTTCGGTTGATTTTTAACGGCATTTCTTCTTCTTTAATGTCAGTTTTATTTCTTTTACCAAACTTGTTAACTGTGCGTTGGATATTCGCATGGCCCTCTTGAAAGCAAAACCTCTAGGTTGAAAAGGTCACACCATGACTCAATCAAGTTAATAATAACAACAATTGTATACTCAATATTATATTATGGCTAAATGTCTGATTGGGCCTGTCTAGTGCCGCTACTCTACCCCAACAAAGTCGGAAGATCAACGCCTCAATGGACACAAATATTAATTTGACAGCATATCAAATTGGACAACAACTTCGGGCAGGACGCTTTGGGATGTCTACCCGTTGAATCCGAGGACTTTAACAAAAGGGATCGGGGGTGTTTCGGCAGAGCGAGGACGCCCTCGCTTCGCTTTTGTGTACAAAGCCAAATTGGGGCATCGCTAAAAAAACAAAACAACATGTCCACACACAGCCAATTCTTCATCCTCAGCAACCAGATTCTACAGATCCACTGCGTAGGGGAATGAATGTCTACTCCCCCCCCCTCGAAACAACCACAGCTCCGCCCCCATTTGAAGGGGGGGAATTCAAAAGGCCACACTGTATACCTCGCCCCGCCCTGCACACTATGTGCCACTGGCTCACAAGTCAGTCCACATTACAAGACATGCACCATGCCCCGGCTTGATTAAATTACAATGTACGCTATTTTTAGACGGGCGGGAGGGGACAACCGCTTTTATGGCCGTCAACTCTAAGATGGAGGTAAGGAGGAAGAGGAAGACCTGTTCAGGGAACGTGGGTAAGATTAGGGTCTCTGCTTCCCCCCCTTTGGTTCTCCTTGTAATTCTTGATCAATGCCCTGTTTGTATTTAAGTGTACCCTTTTGTCGACACGCAGATTTTGGTGTTTCTTAGTAGGCCCTACATGAATCACCTCAGAGCCGCTTCCCTCTTCCATTAAGATCGATCTATCAAACAGGTCTCGTCGGATGAAAAGGGGGACATTAAACCAAAAAAAAAAATCATCTAAGCTTAAAGGTAAGGTCCGACGACACACAAGAAAAATTTTCCTACCACACTGAGATCTTTTTTGTTTTACAGGAAAACAAAAAGGGCACAACCTCACGTCCGCCACGTTAGCAGTTTTTCCAAAAAGTTGTATTTTTGGTGTTCTGTCACGAACCAGAAACCACCCAAAAACTTGTCAACATGGGAATGGACGAGGCAGGCTAAATGCTGAAAACAATTCGACTTGATTAATTCGATGTTTTTTTATTGTTTGTTTGTTAAATCATCCTCAATTTTCCATCAGAAATGGTGGGGAAAAAGTTACCTGCCTTTTCCTTCCATTTTTTTATGAACGCAATTTGAGGGTAATAAAATAATACAAACCAACTCAAATAATTTTCAGCAAAAACCTGTATGTCCATCCAGATGGTGGAACACTTTTGGGTGGTTTCAGGCATTTGAAACAAAATAACGATCATTAGAAAAAAACTGCTGACTCGAAGGTAGCTCAGTGGTACAATTTATTGTATTTCCACAAATTGACACTTATCCTTCTTTCATTCTCAAATAAACATACTTGCACGACTCCCCAGATTTGAACAAATATTTTTCAGAATAAACTAACACAAATGACAGCAAAGTAGACAAACTGAAAAAAAGAAGAAAAGAAAAAAAAAACCACGATAAATTATTCATAGTTCCGATGCGCTTCTTAGCCGACACATCCACAGTGCAGAGATAAAGAGTCTACAGTGCAAACTGACAAGCACAAAACCCTTCTCAAAAACAATGTCAATATTATCACTCATCAGACAAACCCCGAGTCCGATAATAGTCACAGTATAAAGAAGGAAAAAAAAGCCGCGGCCGTACGGCCGACTGTACGCATGCACTCCTCTCGGCAGCTGGCTCCTATTCAGTCGACACAGAAGCACCAGAAATGTTCACGAGCATCAGACACTCAGCCGCACAAAAACTTTAAAAGCCGGCGGTTAATCGTTAACGCGAGCCCCCCTGAAGTGGCCTTTTATAGGGGAGAGTACACTTTGAAGAGATAGCACACGAATCAACCCGCCCTCCTGGGTCAATCATTGAAAACCCATGGCAGGTGACTGTCTGCGATGCATGGCCCGACTATCAGAGAGAGTGTTGCCGAGGCGATAGGGACCCCAACATCCGATGAGACGACGCTGCCTCCCGTATCTTTACTGATACGTAAGCCATTGCGATGACTGAATCAACGGCTATCAGAGCTATCATTCAGTAACCGGCTGGCCAGGTCTCAAAGTCCTGCTCCCTTTCCTGATGGGTTGAAAAAAAATGTTGTCGAAACAAAAAAACAGACAGTAGATGGAGGTTCAAAGTACAGTGAAAGTTCAGCCTTCAAAACGATGTCGACGTTACGTTACTCTTGTAGTATGGCAGTTACAGGGTACTTCCATTGTTGTTCTATTATTCCCTTTTCTTAAGAAATTCTCTGTTGGGTACCACTAGAACAAAGAAAACCTTGTGGGGCAGCATTGTTCCATTGTTAAAAAGTACCCCATAAGTTGGCACGTGTAAGGGCACTAAAACTGTCACCATCAGCAGAACACCACATTTCAAAAACAGGGAAACTTTTATGCAAGTTTTGAAACTCTCTCATTTCTTTCATTAGCTCCCCAAAAACTGTTGTTCAGTCTCTACATTTATCTTCTGCAGCTTGTTCCCTCCTACTCGCAGGAAAAAGTAGCTTTTGATCAGCGTTTAGGGCAACTTCACAAATCCGTAATTGAGTACATGTACAAGGGTGCTTATGGTAATCAATGATAACCAATCAATTACTCATCTCCCGATCAATATCTTGCCTAAGTATCATGTACAAACAATCAGCCAGTCCACTGGGGATAATAGCTGGTGTACAGACGGCGCTTGTATGGCATTATCTAACCTCATTGTCTCCAATGAGAACATATCCATAAAAGTATTGACTTTGTGTTATTTATACAGGTGATACCAGAAGCTGATATCGGCCCTAAAAATATTGTACGCACAAATACTGGATTTCTCTCTCTGTCTGTCTCAGTGTTGCTGAAACCAGGTGACGGAACGATGTCAAACGGAAATGTCAATTTCTGACTATCAGTGAGTCCGTCCAAACCTTCGCCCAGCACCTTAATAAAGGACCGCGCAAACAAACCCATCGCCACGCGCTGTCAGCTCTCTAGCACCCAAACAATTTCCCTACTTGATTATATCCGAACCTACTGTCAATATCAACTCTCGGTTTGGCCAACGAAAAAAAATGTATATAAAAATGTTGACAGTCAGAGGGTAGGGAGAGGAGAATTAAAAATCGGTGCCTTTACTGCCGCCACCTGCAGTGCAGTGACTCTGTGTTTGCATAGCCAGGCCATTTTAACATCATGAGGACGTAACGTTTTGATGGATGTACGAGCACATGTATAGGATGCATTCGTTTTTTCCGGTGCTTTTGACGACGATGAGAGGACGGACGGCGCAATCGACGGCACGGCTGATCACGCTTCTCTGGCGGGGAAGGAATTCCGCACGTGACTTGGCCGTGAATGATTACACGGGGAGAGGGGGGGGTTGGTTTCATCTCCGGAGGGCCGATCAACATCGCGACATTAATTAAGTCATCTTGGCTTGTAATGAGAGGATGAGATACCTGCTATCTTTGCACGTTTCGTCGCAGACTCTCGCCATTCGTGCTTCCTGTTCAGGCAAGGAGCAATTCCGCGTCTCGCATCATCCAATCTTTTGTCAGGGAAAGACTCTTGCCGAGCCAGACTTAGTTCGTACTCCTTAACCCACGCCTTGAAACCCTTAGTGAACAATGTTTAACCTTTTAGAGACCATTCATTTCCTTGTAATCATCACCATACGCCCAGACATTGCTAATCTCTTTCTTTCACCGTTATTTTCAGGAGAAATGTCTAAGAAACAGAAATGCATGGTTTTGTCTCAGAGTTGTAGATTCTGTGTTTACATGGGAAACATTGGAAAATGTCAACTCGGTCCCACACTTTTTCTTTGACCCTCTTGTTTTGAAAAAAAAGTTGGTAAAATATTGCGGCCGTCTGCAGCCGCTCTTGGCATTTTGGTACAAGCCACTTGCAGCCGCTAAAATCGGGAGGCAATGTACACATTTTAACTGCAGTCTGCTGGCCAAATACTAGTTTTAAAAAACACCAAAGGACCAGTAAAAATTCACTCAAAGGAGTCCGGCTGGCTAGTGCAGTGTTGAAAAGCGTCCCCATATTATTCGAATCATTTTTTGAAGTAAACACTAGTGGAAAAAGCTGACAGACTAGTGAAATGTTGCTAACTGGTCCTGCTGGCCAGTCACTTAAAAATCTAACGACAAACCCTGCACATGCATAGCTGATTTACAGTCAACAAGTAGTTGATGTCAACACAATCACTGCATTGACTTGCAACATTCTCAAATCATCAGCGAATAATGACTCTGACACCGTCGCCAAATTCCTAGAATAAGAACAAGAACTGAGAAGAGACACAGCGCTTAATAGAATGCCATCATTCTGCACAAAATGCAGGACCAATCTTCAAGAAGTTTAACAGGTGGCGTAAATGTATGAAACAGGTGGTGTTTTGTATCAAGTATGTACCCTTCAGAAGTCAAGGAACTATTACAAGGAAATTCGGTGGATTTAACATTACTGGGAAAAAAAAACACGAATCAGCAAGTCAAACATCATCAATATACAGCCAAGGAACTTATTTGGGCTAAGCTCAAATACAACAACCAAACAAGATTAATGCCAAAGTTACAGTTTCTTTTTGTAAGCTTTCTAGTTTTAAATAACTTGGGGTTGAACAGAGAAAATTTGAATAGAGCGGGACTTGAACCAGTGACCTCCGGATTAATGTGCCAGTGCTCTACCAACTGAGCTATCTAGCTCCAAAGTTGGCGGTCTCCCTATTTTTTTTAAATATCTTTGTTCGGGGGTGCCAGTCAGAAGCCACTCAGCCTGTCACTGCCGTGTAGCCAGGGATCACACCCAAGTTTACGATACAACCT
>CM021543.1:10676125-10695313 GCA_010994315.2 Pisaster ochraceus | reverse complement strand
GGATCGCGGCTCTACGAAGCTGTCCAAGCCACGAAGGCCTTGACAAAAGGCTAGATTTTACACCATTCACTTTCTCTATGAATATGTTCCGTCCCAACTTGACAGTTGTCCCAACTATAGTTGGGACTGGTCCCAATTTGAGTGTTAAAGTCGGGACGTCCCAACTACAGTTAGGATCGCCCATAGACTTCAACAGGACACCGTGATCAATCATGGGTCGTGATGCGATCGGCGTTAATTAACAAGATCCTTTATTTCAAACCCGGGTCGGCGGCTCTGTACAAACTCATGTCCAAACTGGGTTGGAATGATAGTATATTGCTCACAATGGACCGCTAATTCAGTGTAAATAGTGGTTTTAGAGGGTTCTGACAGCGGACAGCAGCCTCATGCTCAGTGCTGCCGGGTGACACTTTCTTTTCTACCTCCATGGTCTCTCAGTAGGCCTACGCATTTTAGTTTCCCTTCTTCTTCTTCTCAAATATTCTCAAGGGAAAGTGGTCTTAAAAACTTCATACTATGAGTATGATACTTACTACTATTATGTTTTTAGTTTGTTCGTGGGGAGCTTTGTGTTCACTGCGATCCCAACTATAGTTGGGACGTCCCAACTTTAACACTCAAGTTGGGACCAGTCCCAACTATAGTTGGGACGATCATCATGTTGGGATGGAACAAATACACTGTGGTTATACAAACCACAAACATACCGCTGCTGTAACTCAATTTTCTCGCGGCTTCCGCTGCGGCTCGAGATGCATAGAGCCTACACAGTATTTCTCATGCATGGATGAGAAATTTCAGACTTTTAAGTGAATTCAGACCTTTTTAGCATACGACTTCTGCCTGGTTAAAAAAAACAACTAAGATATTTTCTTCAGATATATCAAGAAATCCTACTCTTTGATCTACTTCTCCAGCGCTTGGGATACTGTTCCCAAAAGCTCATTGACATCTATAACTAGCGGTTACTAAAAGGCGAAAATACCACCATTTCAACATTTCTACTGAAATTGTTGATGCTAGTTCTGAACTCTTTGTCAGCAATTAACCCTGCTTTAATATCATGGCAAAACTTGAGGAAACACCATTATTTCTCCTGTAAGCACAAGCAATTGATTTTACCTACCCACCACCCATGGAGAGGTAGGGGGATCCACCAGTGACAGATCTCTGGATCCTAGCCCGAGCATCTGACGTCACACTTCGAGGCTCGTGAATAACGCCAGAGACCGGCTTTGAGCGTTTGGAGGGATCCTGACAAACGCACCTTTGACCTCCCATCCATTCACACGGACGACCAATCATAACACAGAAATGGAAAGCTTACGTCTCTGCACGTTTATCCAATGAAATCATTGTATCCAATGAAATCGCTGGGCCAGTGCCTGTCCTTATCCTTGATGCGGATAAAGACAGTGGACCAGTCTATCTGGATCCCGGCTTGTAGTTGGGTCGTCCCAAACAGTAATGTTGGGACCCAGTCCCAACTACAGTTGGGACGATTCTAAAGTTGGGAGCGGAACATCTGTATAAAAGAAAAGGCCCCATGCAGAAAGTAAATTACAGTCCTGCGGTACTTTCTGGCTTGCGTTAAAACAGTAAACAATTATGAATAGCTCTACAAAAATACCAATTTGTAAATGAAGCCCGTGGATTATTTTACTTACATTAACATTCGGACATAATTCGGTATTCTACAAAGCTGGAACACCGCCCTCTATTGATATGACATCCAATGGTTATTTATTTTTGTATTAAGGATTGCTCATTATTATTAGCGACATTAGTGCTACAGAGCTTTTGATTTCTTATTGTTTTTTTGTTTTTTTATCAGTTAATTGTGTTGTTTCCATCACCATGTCATAAACAGGAGGAAAGTGCTTGGCCCAAAAGGTGAAAAGTAATTAAACAAACAAACACCTAACACCCCCAACGAACAAACAAAAGAAATAAACATGACAATTAACACAGAGTGTCTACTATTTATGTCGGCCCTGTGCGCAGCTGGGTAGCCAGGGTTTTTTCTTAGGGGGGGCGGCCCACTGGGCATTAGTTTTTCAGTTTGGATGGGATAGGTTCATATTTTTCTCAACGGTGGGTTCGTGTCATCATTACAATTTGTAAAAGTTTTCCTTTCCTTGTTTGAGGGCACTACATGCAATATCTCGCAGTTATAAAAGGTAGGGTGGTGGGTTTGGCGTAGCTTTCCTCACCTTCCACCTCCAGGACCCCGGTTCGAACCCCCAACGGTTTTCCCTGGAAAAAATCATTCGGGGTTTCCTCTAGAACTGAAACCTCTTCCTTGTCTTTTATTCATGTGGGGGGGGGGGGTTCTTGGCTAATGTGTCTTTTCTTACAATCCTTGACTTCACGACCACTTAGTAAATACAATAAATAAAATAAATATCAAGTAATAAACCACAAGGGAAACTGACTGTTTGTTTTTTTAAATATAATTTATTTGGGTTTGAACAAAGAACAATTGACTGGAGCGGGACTTGACTAATAGGGAGACCGCCAACATAGGGCTGGATAGCTCAGTTGGTAGAGCACCGGTACGTTAATCCGGATGTCGTTGGTTCAAGTCCCGCTCCAGTCAATTTGTCTTTGTTCAAACCCAAATTAAATAAAATAAACAGCAAAACACAGAAACAAATTAAGCAAAGCAGAAATGAAATTTGGGACTTCAGAATGTACTCTCTATAATAAGCACACTACTTTATACCAGTGTTCTTTATATTCATCGCTGCTTTTTATATTAACGGTTGATTATGTGGAATTGTTTTCGTGGGGTCACCCTGGGGGTGCAATTAACGGGAACAAAACGGGTATTGAACATGTGTGTGTATTGTTCAAACGTTCACGCTCACAGTATTGTCTCAGTTTCCATCAAGTTGTGTTCCTTCCTCCATGTTGCAATTGCAACTGAGTTAGATTTCAGTACGTCAATACCGACGACGGACGGTATATAGCTCGAACGCCTACCGCGGGCTGACTCAGTTAGTCTCTTTCAGAGCTCCGCGCTTGAGAAGGAGACTAGCACCAACTGCGCCGTTCAGCTCATAATCCTAACATGCATGAGTAGGGGGGAAAAAGAGGTTCCGTGGTTTAGTTGCTGCTGACGATCACCGATAATGCATCAGTGATCTTGTGTGTTGTACCATACCGACCGGGAGCGCTGATGTACACGATACACAAGAATAGCTGACAGCTAGCTCGCCATTCAGTCCTCCATTGTCATTCGGTCTCAGGGAGGCTCCAGTGGAGATTGCGAGGGATGTCTACTGCCCAGCTTTCTTGAGTTTAAATCCAGTGGACTTGTCATTTCTTGAAGACGGTAGATTTAGGGTTGATAAGTTTGGGGCAAAAAGTCTGCTGTACCCTTGATGTTGGGATAGTTGTGCGGAACTTGTGGTAACGTGATCGGCATGGAATAGTTTGATCAACTTTGAAAGTGTCTTTAAACAGTGGGAGTTCATTGGATGGGTGAGCAGAGCCAGAGATCTGGTCGCGTGAACCGCCACTTCATCAGCTAGCCGATTTGGGCCAACCCCTTCACGCCACTCATAAGGATCATATTAATTTGCTCCTCAAAGATTATTGGTCAGAGCAGAGAATTTTGTTTCACCAGCGAACGTTCAAAGTCATTCGGGATTGGTTGACCGCCAAATGATGTAATAAAAGAAGAAAAAAAACGCAAAGGTGGAAGAGGGAAAAAGAAAAGGAAACGGTGGAAATGCTTTATTTCAACTTGGTCCATTCGTCTGGAAGGTTTTCGCAGTGATGAGGTCCTCTGTATGATTGCGTTCTGTGAGGGAGTTTTGTTTTGGGGAAACGGATGCGTCAAGCTGCAAATTTGGGGGAGTGTAAGTTTTGAGTTTACTCTCTGAAAAGTTGGTGCTGTGGACGGAGTGAAGTGTTTTACCATTTTTTGATTTAGTCTATGGTGATTGGTTACAGCGCGGTGTTGCCCTATAGTTTGGCGGTGGGGGTATATCCATTTCGGTGTTGGCGACAAACAAGATCCTCAAACTCTAATCGGAGTGATTGGGGTTGACACTCACTCAAAGGCCAAGCGGCCAGGCGATACTACTCGTGCTGGATTCAGCTAAGGTTTACTGCACGTGAGCTTTTTTGTACACTTCCCACTTGTTCGAGGGGCCTGTGTTGATCGGATGCCCTTGGAATGGGTCACCTCGCGGCGTGTTTGAATCGCAGGGGCACTCCGAGACAAGACTCGAGTATAATGCTGGGGACGGTGCGGGTTTTAGTGATCTTGGCAGCGCGGTCGCTGGTCATGTTACCGGTTTGGACTAGCTCTAGCTGTGCTTCACCGGCCTTGCCACCCCAGCGACCCCAGCCGCCCCAGGCCGGCGAAGTGCCGGCCCCCTTAGGAGGGTCCTTAAACCATGGCTCGGAATACATACAACTCAACGGGTTTCCGGAAGAAGATGTAGGAGAAGATTCCGCCAGCTATACCTCTATGGGGGTAAGTACAATCATCCCCTTTGTCGGGAAATGTTTTATCCTTATTGGTAATCCGTGCATATGAAAGGTGATGTTGACCAAAGGTGATATGCCCACAATGTGTGAATAGGCTTTGGCTAGGCAGCGGGGAAGCCAACACAAATCACGATAGGGCTTAAGGGTCTTACGTCATTTGTAAGCACTTAAATCTATTTTCAAACATTTTCAGCGCTGCAGATAGTGAGCATGTTATGAATAGGAGGAGTATGTGAGGCAGGGCATAGAGAAGGGACAGAGCAGGGTAATGTTGGCCAAGCTCCAAGATGAGGTGACCGTGGCCCGATTTCATGACACTTGCCGCGGAACTCTGTTGCTTCAAGGCAAAGTGTATACCTCTGGTTTTGGGCTGTTTTTTTCCTGTAAATCTAGATATACAATAAAACTAACCTGTGAAAATTTCATTTAAAAAAATTTAATGGCGTTTTTTGCGGTATCGCGGAAAATCTGGAGCGGTTTAATGTCCACGCAGGAAGAGTAATCGCGATAGGAATACATAACCTGAGAAACGTTTCAGGCTGAAGCGATTCTCAGATTAAACTGTTTTTGAATCCCTCTCTCTCTCTCTCTCTAAAACCACATTCCTTTGAAGAGAAACTGTTTCCCAAAATGTTATACAATATCAACAGCTGCAGTGCTTCTTAACAAGTTAGTTTTTGTGGTCAATTATTTTTGGAGTAATTTCCAAAGGTTTACCTTGAAGGCTGCCCTCCGTAGAGTAAGTGATTCTTTTGGACGCAAGCTCAGAACTCCGAGATGAAACTTAGCGGAGATGGAGTTAGGCAACCTCTTCCCCAGGGTGTGTCGAGCAGTACGAGGTTGACTGCTCTCTCACCCTGGTATGGGAACATTTGCATATCCCAAAATTTTGGAGACGTATGCAAATTAGAATAGTCTGGCTGCATATCGGAATTCACATCTTCGCCATAGTCTCGTGGTCCGGTACCAGATTTAGTAGCTTGTATGTATTGGAAACATGTACATGTGCTAATGTAATGTTGTTGTCCAATCAGGGTCCAAATGAGGAGTTTCCATCCCAGGGTTTACTATTTACAAACATGGTTGGAAATAAAGTAAACCATGGGGACGAGGTTGGGAGTTAGGACACCTATATATTTCTTCATGGTCAGTTTCAATCGCAGACTGGTAGAAAAAACACACATCCAAGTTGGCATTGAGAAAGATTGTTATACAGAAAACACACCCCTTGGGAAGTTGGTTATTCCCTGAACCTCGGGAGTTGTGTTCGGTGATTATTTTTGGGTGTTTTTTTGGTGATTCTGAAATTGATTGATGAAATAGTTTGATAGCTTCGCAAGGATGCCTCTTGATCAAAAGAGTTTTGGTTTTTAATAATCATTATTATTTATTTATTTTATTTGTCATCACGCAAGATTCAAACGATACAGAAAAGTCACAAACTGATGACAGGAAATACAAAAATGTTAACCCAATCACTGTTCCCGTCAGGCATTTAGCTCCGATAACACAGTGAGGACAGTTCGAGTAAAAATTCATCAGAAATTCAATAATCCATCAGTACTATATCATTTCAAGCCAACATTTGCTTTAAACTGCATTGGCAAACCCACTTGACCTTCAATTCTCCAGAATGTATTCGCCTGTTCACATAATCGCAAGTGTAGAAAATTTACTTCCCGTTGCGATTTAAACAAGTATAATTTCTGTATGGCTGAAGGGCTGTCATCTGGCAAATGTTGTGGTATGGAATGACACCTTTAAGTTTACACCTTTACATGGTTAATTGTAAAAGAGAAAGTTATATTAGTCAACTCTTTACTCACGACATCAGCAAAAGACACAATGTCTAGTTTTTATTATTATTATTTATCGTTTCTTTTGTGTATGTGCTTGTGTGTGTAACGATTACGGCAAACTGAAACGGAGGTACACGCTCAGTGTTTCCTCATGAAAGAACAATTTTAGTAAAATAAAAACTACAAAATCTCATCAAAATTCACTTTGAAAAGTTTTTTAAATAAATAAATAATGGCATTTCAGATTCAGAAGAAACAAAAGAACTTAAGAAAAGAGAACAGATGAAGTACAGTAGTATCAAAGGTTATTTCCCTGGTGTCAGACTCAGTGGACTGAAGTGCATTAATTTAATAATAGATTGTGGTATTAATAGTCTGGCCACGGCCAATTGTTTTTTGGGTTGTGCGACGGCTGTAGTCAGCCTTAAAATGATCTGTCAAACCATGGATTAATTTTTTGTTTAAAGGTCTGTGATACTTTCCTCTAAATTCACACTACATAAGCCGATTCCGTGGACAGAATGAGTTTTATATAAATACATAGGCTGCATAATATGTAATATTTCCTTAAAGTGTAAGGACGTACAACTCGACGGGTAACAGACCTGTTGGAAAAATTGTAAAACAAAGCACATGTGCCACATTGGTAAGTTGTCACTAACCAGTATCCACACCTGATCCAACAAAATAACAAACATGTGAAAGTTTAAGCTCAATCGGTCAAAAGGAGTCGCGAGAAAAACAAGCGAGGGAAAAAAAAACTGAAATGTTTTCACTGTTTTCAGACATGGAGTTTTTGACTTGCGAGATCAAAAACGTTAGAATTTCAAGCAAAACTATTTCAAAGGGAGCCTCCCGCTATGACCGTCTCTGTAAGTTATGCGTGAATCTGTAAACACTTATATTTTTACTCCTACCAATGTTACGCACACATGAAGAACATGTCCCTTAATACCCATTGTCAACCCCCTCCAAACCCCCCAGTCTCCCGAGTATAGCCCTTTACTCTTCGAGTTTACAAGACCAGCACCTTCTCCTATAATCTACCACCAGGAACAGATAAGAATCGGTGGTTTGTTCTCGGGCGTTGTACTCTGGAGAATAAGTTGGCCAATTTTAGTGGCTAGCAGCACCGGGGGGGGGGGGGGGGGGGGGGAGAAAAACAAGAAATCCTCGCAAAGAGATAGCGGTGTGAGCAGCGTGCAATCATGGTTCAATCATGGCGTTATCGCCTCACCGTTACGCAGAAGTGCCGATGTGTGTACATTCACGCCTTGACACCATTGGTGTGCTAATCTGGCTTAATACTTAACACATTTAGTAACGGTCGATATCTGGTTGGCAGTGTTGAAAACGAGGTGTATTTCGGTGGCAGGGGAAGTTATCAGTCATTCGCCCTATTTATAGACCACTACGACAGCCATCTTGGTCTAATTTCCAGTGTACTCAATGGCAAAATAGT
Organism: Pisaster ochraceus; assembly: GCA_010994315.2. NCBI lineage: Eukaryota > Metazoa > Echinodermata > Asteroidea > Forcipulatida > Asteriidae > Pisaster > Pisaster ochraceus. Next base: position 10,687,546 of record CM021543.1, on the reverse strand, counting down.
GGGGTAACTCGTACCTTATTAGACCAGACCATTTTTCGACTTGCGTCTGTTTCGGGGTCGTAAAATCTCCACAAATTAATGACCATAAAAAACTTCCCCCTCCCGTGGTGCATGTTTAGTGAGAAGCACTGTATCTGTTGTTAGTAAACTATTTTGAGAAAGGATTCCCTTCGAAAAAAAAAAAAAATGGTTTGGATAATTTGTCACCCCAAAATACTTCAATCTGAAAAACGATTCGTTTTTAGCAGATTTCTGAGGGTTGGTGTTTATTCGCGAATGCTGCGGCCAGAGATGCGGCTGGTACCCGCTGCCACCTCGCTAAACGTGGACGGATTCGATGTTCTTGTGAAAATACCGTGACAGGTTTTTTTTTGCTGGTTTCTCAGCAAGTAGACGCTGATTCTTTTTTTTTTTAGTGACTCTCGTTTTTAACAATTCCATACTTCACGTGGGGTCAGATTTGTCCAGGATTTGTTTAAATGATATCAATGATACAGATAGGGAAAAACTTTTCCCCTCGTTGCAATAGGCTTTGCTTCATTTTTCTGGCAAAACTTTCGATGGTGGAGCTAGTTATCGTTAAGAAACCATGGACCCACTCTCTGTGTGTGTGCGTGTGTGTGTGGAATGTTTCCACGATAGGTCCGAGTGAGGTTTCTGCAATGGCCAAGCTTAGCTGTTGTATACAGGATTGGGAATAATTAACAGCTTATCTAAATCGGATTAACGCAGATTGATAACTTTAATCAATCTATATATGCTTTTGTAAAAACAAAGAACAACTACTATTATATATGAACTCAAGCCGGTAATATTAATATTACAATATCTTAATGATTGACGACATTGTGTTTTTTAAGACGACAGTTTTTCGGGGCCCTTTGGCGTCAAAACTAGTGACACCGTCCGTGAGACCAACTTTGACTTTTTATAGGTACTAGTCTAGTCGGTGGTGTTTGCCCTGACATCAATAGTTTCACTGGTCCGCCAGCTTTTTTGCTGGTCTCGTTCATGTATTTGTCAGCTATTCCTGTCAAACAGTGTCTTTGGTATACGACAATTGTATTTTGAAGCAATAATGAGCATTTTGCAATAACAGTAGAAAGCAGTAAACGAGACATGTTTGAGATGGTTGTGGCTCCATGGTCCCTTGCCTTGCCTTCCTTAGGCCGTGTTCATCCAATCGCCGGATGTAGCCCTCTTCATGTGCTCTCCATTTTCCTCTTTCTTCTGCCTGTCTTATGTTGTCCCAGGTAGGATGTGATGTCGTCTCTCCACCTCTTTGTTGTGTCTGCCCTGTTTCCTCTTCCCTGTTCTTGGTTCTGAAATTCCTCTGGTCCATCTGTTGTCATTCTACGCGTGCCACGTGTCCAGTCCATCTCTCCACTTTGCCTCGCCGTGATTTTTTAAACAATGTCCTTTTTATTAATGGCTGTTTTCTTTCTGTTATTACTGCTTCTTATTTTTGTTCCGGATGGATACTAGATTTCGTATTTCCATTACCCTTTGTGCCGTGTTGCAGGTTGTTTTCTAGGTATTTCGTTGTTGTCCACGTCTCTACAGCATATCATACTTAGCAGCACACACTGGTTGTACATTTGCCTTCTCCATAGCATTGATATACAGTCCTATCGCAGATAATGTTGTTTTGCCTTCCAAAACAGCTCCAACCCAGGCCCCAATTCACAGGGCTGCTTTAGCACAAAAAGTAGCTAAGCTCAATAAAATTGTGCTTACAAGAGTAAGGTCACCAGCCAAACTAAAGTGTCACATGCACAGTTTGTGACTGGTATCCTGCTCATTCCGGCTTTAGCAGAAAAGTGTACCCGTCTCAATGCTTTCTTCTTGTGTGCAGTCTCTCATCTTTACTGTTCGACCCGGGTATTTGTATTCGTCAACTCTACCTGCTACTTTGAATGGCCAGCGGTGCCGACCACAAGGGCTAGTTCAGCGCGATCGCTCAGTGATAACCACCATAAAGCTCCAGTTGATTAATTATAGAAGATCTCTTTATGAAGTGTGTTGTGTTGTTGGGACGGCATCGCCGTGCACCTGTGGGACCCAGGACTTCCCGTTAATAAGGGCTGTGACACAGTTTCACCTGAGTAGACTTTGGGGGTTCGTTAAGACGGCTTTAAGAGCCTGAATTGTGGTGTACTTAACTAACAAGGGACTGAATAGGACCAATGGTGATTACAGTGTGGTCCCTCTATAGTCACTGGACCTCTCTCCGCACACCTGTGTTTTTCTCTCCTTTGTCACACGGGAGCCCCCCGGGCCTTGTCTTGTCTCCGCACGGCATCCCTTCCCCCTTCTCCCGTTGTCTACTGTTGTTGTGCCCGATTGAACGAGAGAGCGAGATAGGTATATAGAGAGAGAGAGACAAACCGTGTTTCTCTGTAAACACACCGTCTTGAGGCTGTATTTTGGGGTGTAGCTCTCGAAAGTGTGCTGCAGCTGTGAGTTTTTGATCATCGAACGGTTGGGTTCTTTGCACGTACTTCCCCAATGAGGATGTCCAGTGTTTTACGTTCACTGTGTGCACGTGGATCCAATTACTGTCTTGGCAACTTTGGGGTGTTTTAATATGACTAGCGAATTGAAGATATCCCTCCGTTTTGGCAGGGGTTGTTTATTATTTTATTACACATCCAACAGCACAATTAGTACAATTAGCGCAAATAACAGCATGAATTGGGATGTTTGGTTTTTAGATGTGGCGGGGGGGGGGGGGCCAATGGAGAAAAACGACGCAATGAGGTAGGGACTGAAAAACCAATCCACACGCAAGGGCTCTGGTCTGAGGGAAGGTGGTATTCGAACCGGGGTCTGCAGAGGTGAAAGGTATAGGGAAATCAACCACTGAGCTACTCTTGCCTGACCCCCATAATACAAAAATAAGCCGAGCAGCTGAGAAATACATTGTTGCATTATTTGTATTTGCATTTCCAAATGTTTGCTTATCCTTGCTCAGAATTATGCTTAACAAGTATTGCAGCTATAGTTTAACTGTGTATGTGTTTGTGTTTGCTCCCGTTCGAGCTATAGTAACGTTTTCACATGAAGCGCGAGTGTCCATTCTTTTGACCAGTGACTCCATGCAGTTATTTAAAAAAAAGGTCAATATTTATTCTGGGACTTACTGACGGAGTTATCAGATTTCCAATATTAGATTACACACTTATATCATGTAGATTACAAAATTATACGCAGCCCATGATACATGATATATATAATGTATGCCATGTAATATGACACACGGTAACAGATTGTGAATTCTATTGGTCGAGAACCAATCACGTGATCATGTGCTACAAAGATGAGCATGTACATGTCGCAGGGGTAACATGAGTGATGTACCCCATAGGGTACACTACCTTGATCGTGCCCGCAAAATGGTCGTCCCCCCCAAAAAAAAACCCCCAAAACCCAACAACAACCCAAAAAATTTAAATTGGGCATCTTGTGCCTAAACTGCGCCTCTGTGACATGAAGCCCTTGGTTGGTCACCCCGCCCCTCGTCTGTCCCCTCTTTCCCCGTATCGGTCGGATCCTCTTGTGTAATAAGTTGAATCGGGTGATTCAAAAGAAACATACCGTCAACAACTCAATTATGCCGGCATGCCTGCGGTGCTGAACTGTCCCGCGTGAAAAGCCGCGTACACGGGCACCGATTACGCGTTCTCCCTGTAATTGTTGTCGAAGAGTAAAGACCACCGTCCCGGTGAAGGAACAAGCCTTACATAATGAGGGACGGTTTGGAATCCGAGAAATGCCGCGAAACCCCCAAATCCAACTCAAGAGCGTCTTGTACTAGCACTGGTGGGAGTGTTTTCTTCCCCACACAAAAATGGAGAAACTCGATAGTTTTATTAAGCAGAGAGTGGTGTAACATAGTTTCGAAACAAGATTCAAAGGATTTACGTTTAAGTTGAACCTGTAAATACTAAACGCAACGAGTTACACCATAAGAGAGTAGTAACCGTAATACATCAAAGTCACTAGCGTAACAATTGCACACACACAAAAATGGTGCCCTGACGTTTCGACCCTAGCAGAGTCTTTCACGTAGGCTAAATGACAACACTTAAAACCTGAACATCATGTACTGGCGATACAATTGTTACATTCGTCTATGTGGCATATCCCGCTTCTGTCTTCCTGTCTGCAGTTTGGAGGATGTCTCAGAATTCAAGATTAATCATGGTTACCTGAAGAACGGTGTCCTTGCTCCCTCGATTGTTCTAGCAAGTCGATTTGCATGAAAGTTCTACCCTCGATGCCAATATAAAAGTTTGGCACGAGACGGTAGTTCCCCCCGAGCACCAAGTCGTCGTCAATGGGCGGGAAACTTCTCCTGTTTATTGATTTTTTTTTGCCCTCGCCCGTCACTGCTAATTTTCCGGAGAGTTTCTGACGTTCGGTCTGATGATCGAGTTCTTTTCTTCCTCCTGTCAATCGCATACAATCACCAGAAGCAAAAAATGGTCCCTTATCGCGTCGTGGAATCGGATGAGAGGTGCGTGGTCTAAATAAGCTGGTGCTCCTAGCTCAGATCAAGTGTGCAGCGTTCTTTTATCAAAACCTGCGCCGTGCCCTCGGGGTGCTAGACAAAATGGCGGTGGTCTCGGCATCTTTTACAAATTTTATCAAAAATGGTAAAAGAAAAGGGGGAATAAACTTGGTGCGAGCATGCGAATCACTTCTCAATGGAAACAGCTTCAAACATTACAATTGGATTCGCTTTGTACCAGATTTCGACAAACGATTTCAACAATCTTGTCTTTAAAGGGTCGTTTTCCCACCAAAATGCAACCGTGAGAACGAAAAGTCCTTTGTCCACAGAAGATGCTGAATCAGAAGAGTTTTCAGTTAAATTATCTCAATTTTAGAAACATCGACATAACAGTTATTTTAAATTGTGACCGACAACTAGTTGAGAAACACCTGGGCTGCGGTGCGATGTCGTCGTGCCGACATAAATCATCTCGGGATGTCGACATCTTACGTTCAGGAGTAAATTATCCCGGGATCTCAACAAGTTGAATGGCAGCTCCAGAGCTCCGTAGAATTGTAGAGCCACTATTTTAACAATTAAAACCCGGTGGTCTGGGCCCAATTTCATAGAGCTACTTAAGCACAAAAATTTGCTAAGCACAATAAAATTGTGCTTACCAAAAAAAGTTACCAACCAAACTACCATGATACATGTACAATTTGTGACTGGTATCCTGCTCATTTTCTGCTTAGAAGGAAATTGTTAAGCATATTTTGTTGCTTAATTAAGTAAGCAGGGCTATGCACCTGGGAGATTGTGGTTTTCCAAGAAAAAGGGGGGGGGGAACGGGTTCAAGAGTATAGTCGACAAGGAGTGACTACGCATCGATCCACTTCAAAGTTGCCTCAAATTCCACCATTGCACCTCTCACTCTTCGTTCACGTGTGATGATACTGTCGGTTTACATAAGGCCTCCAACCACGATGGAAACTTAAAAAAAAAATCGTTTTGGAAACCTCTTTTTTTATGGAGAAGCTGCTTCCATTATTATCTGTGCCTAGACATTCCCTTTAAGTGTCAGCAGTTTAAGTCATTTCCCCTTTGCAAAAGCAACATGGGAGGTTGGCTCTTCTATTGTGGGGTTTGTCCTCCTAATGAGCAGCCACCAGACCGACACAAGGGGACGGCATGCCGTGTTTTTGTCCCAATCTACGGGGAGCACTGCCATCAACTAAAGGCTCAACGACCTGGCAATTTATCTTCTTCTTTTTTTCAGCGTCTGTCAGGTTATGGTTGCATAGTCTCCACCTCGTGTCTGCACAAGTCAGCTGCTCCTATAAGAATTGTGTTTGATCCAACAACAGGCATTACAGCCTACCTAAAATACTTTGGTAAATGGCAAACACCTACCGCGGTGAAGATTTGTCTTTATTTTTATGCAATCGTCCACCGTAACTTAGTAGCCTAATTTCCATGCATACGCCTATTCTAATAGATACTTTGCCATAAGAACGTACAAATGACTTTCCCAGAGATATGGGCCTAAGATAAGTGCATACGACATCCACGGTCCAGCGCAAAGAGCACTGGGAGAGACAGATGCTTGACGTCTCAATCAATGACAGGGTCACAAGAATTGAAATACGAACGAAAATTAGAGTAACAGATGGAAGATAAAAACAGGCAAATTGATGGAGATGGAACCCCAATTGCCAATCACTCCCGAGTTTGTGCGACCAGTACAGGTTCAGTAACATCAGTTGGGCAACATTCTTCTCTGTTTACAAGATAGTAACTGGAAGTGGAGGTCAATTCTAATTCTCGGTTTGTTGTTGTTGTTGTTGTTGATTCGTTAAATTTATTTTACTTGTAAATACTTCTTGGTTAAATTTCACTTTGCCAACAATATTATATAATTTTTTTAAAGCCATAAACAGCCTTATGACACTACGGAGTACTCGAAGAAACAGAATTGGGCACACGGAAAACTCAATACGGTTTGGACCAACTTGGTCTCGCAGTTCGACTACATGGGAGACTTGCACAGTCTATAGAGTAAAAGGGCGTTTCGGGGGACCGGATGAACACAACCTAAATGATGATTGTGATATGATATTATAACTTTAATTACAAGCTTTTTTTGTCCATGTTGCTCTAGTCTTACTACGATATCATCAATCCATTCCTCTTACATCAGCTTGTCTTATCGTCACCCATTCTCCCAAAATTGTCCCCCCCCCCCTTCCCATGTTGTCTCAAAACGGTCAAAATATACTGATTCTTGAAAACGTCACCAAGATGTTCACATATCAACTTCGTGAGACATTTACGACTCACCTTGCGCACACTTTAGCTTAAAGGAAAAACCACTTTACTGTCGTTAAAAAGTTATGACTATTAAGAAACCACAGAACTTTGCTGACCGTGGACCTTCGCCAGCAAAGAACCCTCCAATGTCATTGAGCTATACGCTGGCCAATACCCACCTATAGGACCTAAGTTTACCCATGTATAGGACCCGCCCCCATTGTCTCCGTGTTGACTTGTTGCCAGTCCTTGCTATTGTGCACTGCATTGTTTGCTCCCGTGATTAATAGTAGAGATGCCCCCGGGGTGTGTGTGCTAACTAAACCGCATAATCGGGCCCAGGGAGCTCACACAGGAGTCGGGGGAGCTGAGACTGCGTGCCGGCGCACTCGTTTGGGGACTCAACTTTCCTTTTTTTTTTCTCCACAGTTGTAAACCCAACTTTTTGTGGCGTGCTTCTTCCAGGTATTAGAACTTTTTTGTATATGTTTGGAGGCAATAAAAAAAAAACCCTTCAAGTATTAAAGTGAAGTGTAATTCGATGACGTTAACCGCCCTGAACAAGTATTAGGAACCTTTTGTCATGTACTTAGGCACTTTATGGCGTTGGAACGCTTAATAATAGAAAAGTACATAAAACATGACGCCAAAGTGTAATTCTAGTAATGTAGGCATCTTTCCCGCCCTTTATGTGGCTGTCACAGTCGGTTCATTGTAACCAGGCAAGTGCGAACGTCAGCGATGATTTGGGCATCATCCTGGGGCCAGGTGTCTGTGGGCCCAGCTCAGCCACTGACGTTCAATTTGTGTTATGTAGACCAACAACAGGGCCCTTTCGTCATTATTTCAACTTTCTCCCGAAGACGACCAGAGCATACTGATCGAAACGTCGAGTGGGTTACTGGTCACACCACCGGTTCCTATAAGAACCGCCACAAATGTATGGGCTGTTTTTCAACCACGCAAAGTTTCCATATCCAATTGTTTTCAATATTCATTTATATCATAGAGTGTCACGAAAATCTGCAAAGACCTAATCCAACGAAGTCTCGGGTGAGAAACTTCGAGTGTATCTTTTTAAAGAGAGAATTGGTCTTGATATAATATAGACGCCAAAATGTATTAAATATAGGCCTAGCATTATATCTTTCTGCACGGCAATGAAACCAAGAAACATTCAAAGGTATCTTGCACTGTAATCATTAGGCCCAGGGGAAGATGCTACAGAAATCTCAATTCTAAATTTGAGAGGGAAAAACCTCAACTTAGGAACCCCAATCCCCCGGAGCGGGGATTTGAGCCGGGGGTCCACATCAGAGGTCAAAGACATGGAAGAAACTCAACCTCGTAACCACAACCTGAATTTATATATGAAGCCTTGAGGAAGGGACGAATCAAGTTTTGTTGATTATGTGAATTGAAGAAAACAGTATACTTGTTGTCAGCTCGAGATTCGAACCAATGGGTTGACTAATTGCGGCTCATTTTACCGTGCATGGGATCGAGCAGTATTATTAGCGGCGTTGGACATGGCGCCAAATAGATAGATGATGGGTCACCGAAGGTCGAGTTGGTAACTGCTTGAGTGGTTTTGGTATCTGTCTTCATACTGTCTGTGAATGAGCTTATCACGCGTGTCGTCCGGAAGCGATGCATGGCTGGAGTCGGATGTAGAGACATCGGGGAACGTTCCTCGCCCCAGCCCTAGCGTCACCTTCTACGGCGCCACTACTACCCCTTCCCAGTCCTACTGGCCGTGTTTTTTTTTTCCTTCCCCGCTCACCGCTTAACAAGAACTCTGCGTCATCCACAACTACCATTTTCCAGCTAAAACACACCCATTGTCTAAAGAATGCTCACATCCCGGAAGAGAGACGACGTTGTCATGGTTACGGCACGGAAATCTCATCTCGTTTGTTGTTGTGTATGAGAGTGGTGACAGGCAGGCGTCGACTGACTTCTTTAATGGTCTTGCTTTCGTAATGTGTTTTCCTCTGGTCCATTGCGCAACGATTATAACAACGGGCCGCATTCCCGTTTATTACGGGCACTGGTGGGCAATCTGAAAGCAGTCAAACGGCACACCAGAAGGTGTCCGTTGAACGACTCCGGCCAGTGAACCCGCACCAGTAACCTGGCAGCTTGGTCCAGTACCACCAAATGCCGACCACCAAATCGAGCATGTGGATTTCGGGGCTTCGGCCCTCATCGACAACGTGGGTCTTGAGAGGGCATGTGAAACACTTTCTCTTAATATACATTGATGAGGTGGGGTTTTTTTTCGTCACCTGCGTGCTCTACCTAGATATCTGAAAGCCCGCCACTCATCAAAGGACCTGCTTATACAGTATAGCGTAACCAGCGGGGTGGGGTAGGGGTATGGATGGGTGGGGTATGGATGGGTGGGTCCAGGTGCCCATGTCCAAATGCCCCCAAGTTGTGCCATTGCTCCCCCCCCCCTTCAAAGGAAAATGACAATATCTACTCCACTGCCTATTACGCTTATTAAAGATTCTCCGATTTCGATTCGTCAAAAAAAAAGATAAATGACCAAACTAAATAAATTGAAGTATATTTTGTGAAAAATAAAACAAACGCAAATGGCTGTAGTAAGGACTCGTGGGTGAGACATGTCGCCTTGCCCCGTGTAGACTGCGAATCCGTGTAAACATGTCACTATGGTGGAATGTCCCAGCTCATCCATCAGTGGGGGGCTTTAGCCCCGGGGGAAAAAAAAGTTACAAAAATGACACTCACAGAGAAACATCGTTTGCCTTTTTTTTTTCTCTCTCTCTCACCAAGCTACTATGTAGAGAGATTAACCAGCACCGTTTAGGATTCCACTGTAAAATATGAGTTGTGCATATCATTTCACCCATAATCTCCGCCAGGCTGGGAGCGTGGCTAGCATTCCGAGGTGTCTCGCCGGTTCAATTTCAGCGTTCGCGCCAACGCGAACCCAAGACAGGCATCGGTTCAATTCCAGTTTTCCCGCCATAACGACATAATGGCGCGGAGCTGCTAATTAATTTTCTACGTTGGCCTCACTCGGTAATTCACAGCGCACATTTTTTTTATATTTATCACCCGTCGGCAGCTTTTGACTAGTAATCCACGACTCCTCCATAGTCTGGCACCCTTGTCTGCTACCAAGACTCCAGGCGGAGTATACACTGATTGCCCCCAGGGAAAAACAAGAAACAAAACGCTAACCCGTTCAAGGTGAAACGGGTCATTATAATAGCTGACCTAATTCTCAAACAAACGTTACAAGTAGGGCTACTTTTGTGACTGTTTTTTTTTCTTCTTCAAATGATCTGTTTGTGTCCCTGAGCACGCCAAATTGTCCATCGAGTAAAGATGAAATGCTTTTTAAAAAAAAACCGTCTACCGGCATCGACTGGATGCTTGGAGAGTAAATGTAGACGTGTATGAAAGGATTAGGTCAAAATATGGAGATAGTCAAGAGGTATGGGTCTTGGGAGGACTGTCTTTCGTAGTACATTTAACCTCCTTGTGTTATCATCAATTTTGTTATAAATACCGTGTTTCCATGTTGCCTTTGCGAGAAGTAAAAACACTCTTGCGGTACTCTGACGTAAGATGATACAACAGGGCACAAAATGCCCACTATGGACCACTGGCCAGAGTCCTTAATAGCACTTCACAAGTGACCTCAAAAATAACAAGTAATTTTCAAACACGGACTTTTTTAGAGAAACTAAGACTACAATGTATACACTTAAGTTGTTCAACTCCCCTGCCCTTGCAGTGAACGCGTAGAAAGAAACATGTGTTACTTCTCCTGAAGACGAGCAGAGCAAACGGTTCGAAACGTCGAGACAACACCGGCTCTTTTCAGAGCCAACACTCTACTGAAAAGAGATTTACACATGGTTGTACCCGCAAGTTTAATAGCGATGGTGACTTCTAATTGTCCACACCATGTAAAGCTTCGAACATCACTACATGTCAGATGTATATTGTATTTTAGGTCTCGTGGAAGATTATTGCTGGGTCCAGTAAAAGTTTTGACTTGTACAAGAAGTACAAAAACGTGTGGTCTACAGTGGAGATATCCTGGAATCTCCAGCCGTGTTACAAGGAGACACATACAGATAGCGCAAATATTCAACGCCAAGATGTCAAAATGAAAATGATAAGGTGACGTTTATTGATGATAGGATAGCAAGTGGGTAAGGGCGTCCTCAGTCTTGGACGTGTGTGGTCTGTTTTCCGGAAACGAAGATGAATCCCAAGGTGATTCATGTTAGAGCAAGGGCCACCAGACTTGGAGAAATCAAATAAATCAAATAAATAAACAATTAAATAAACTGATGTGGTTATTTTTTCTTCATGAGAGCGTGTGGTCATTTTTTGATTGGTGTCCATTAATTAGTAATTATTTTTTTATAAAATAAAGATTGCAAGGTCTGTTCTTTGCTGCCTGTTCTAGCTGTTAATTGCGACACTTAATGAATTTGTATCGTTTGGACATCATTATTTGGTCTTTTCGTTCATATAATTTATAACCTACCTGGAAGTATTGTGGTATTTTAAAAGTTTTCTACGTCAAACCTTGATGTTAGAGATACGGAACTAAGATCTGGTGGTAC
>CM021543.1:10595720-10607237 GCA_010994315.2 Pisaster ochraceus | reverse complement strand
GAATTTAGCGGTCGTTGTGTAAAAGTTTGAAGATGAAATAAAAATCAAACACCTTGTTAATCTAAAGGACCTTGATCTTGTAAATGTATGTGTTTTTGCTACTGTGGTCAAACAATCCTGTTTGGAGAATAAGTTGCGCCCCACACCCAAATCGGGAACTTTTTTGAAATAATGGAATGGTATTCCAAACAAAAGTGAAGACCACCAAAACATTAGCTTTGAGTGAGACATACTAAAATCACACTAGGACCTAATTTGTGTGTTATTTGTTTGTTCCCCTTCTCATTCCTTTGATAAGCAAACAAACCCATTTTCAAGCAGAATTCTGGGAGCAAGTATAAATTTTTGCCAAGAGTGTCACATTATTTGAAATAAGTTAAGTTCATTTATCTCCCAAAATTGCTTACTTGTGAAACAATAAGAGACTCAAGCTAACTCTTTATTCGCCACGAATAAGAAATTATTAAACAAAGTTTTTTTTTTCTAAAAGGGTAAATATTAAAAGCTAAAACTAGTAATTTCTAGGAATTTACCACAGAAAAATCAAGCAAAGGTCGACCGGCAGCAGAGGGCGCTGTGTCACTGATGGTTTTTGATGTAAACATGGCGATTGACACACAGTGGGGATGTATTTCTAAGTTACACCCCGAAAAAGCTGTCGAACTTAGTTGTCATCTTGGCCGCTCAATCATGGCTGACATTAGTGAGTATATCTTGATTTAATTGTTATCTTGATTAACTGGGACGATCTGATGGAGGGGATTTGGGGGTGATTTACTGTATTGATTTGGGCAGGGAGCTGGAAAGTTAAAAAGTCGGCTTGTCGATTGTTGTGTACGCGGGGTAGCCCCCGATGTCTACTGCGTCAGTAGGTCATCAGGAGATCCCACCAGCCAGCCACCCACACCGACGGGGCGCGTATCGACCGGGTGGGGTGTAGTGTGACAAAAGCAATCGATCGAACAAAGACGGAGTTGTGACAGCCGGGGCTGAGGGGCGTAGAAATGATGATCAGTGCTTTTGACATCGTAACAGCTGTCATTAGTCAACTTGTCCATGTGAAAACTAAAAACAAAAACCTCGGTTGACTGATTTCTCCATGGCATGAAATTGAATTGAATTTGATTCTGAAGGAAGACAAGTCAATGTCATTGATCATTAATAATGTCGGTTGTCACTGTCAATTCTTTCATTGTTAATAATTTTTTTCAGGTGCCCATCTTAGTTTGTGCTCTAAAATTACACGTGATCACACTGTGCCCACAAGTTTGACAATTTGAGAAAAGAAAATTATCATTAAAGTTTTCCATTCCTTGTTTTGGATGGAATCTTTTTAAAGGTGATATTTACATCACGGAAGTGTTTAGGGGAAATAGATTCAGAAAAACAAAAGAAAATCATAATTTAATTATGTCTTCCATCTATGAGCTTGAGTCCAGTGCACATGACTGATCGGCCTTGACATTGCAATTAATTTGCAAAGTATGAAGTCCTTCAACATTATTTTCTTGCCCCCAACTGCCCACAAACCCTAATAAAAAAAATGTTTTGTTACTTCACTCATGGAGCTATGTATAGGTCAGTATATTTTAAGTTTGAAAGTCCTTACTGCACATCATGTTAAAATTCATGAGCACACAATTATTTGTTTGCTAATAAAGCTATAATCTTAATTCTCCTTCTTTCATCTGTTTTCATTCCAGATCGTCACATAAGTTAAAACAGCATCAAACTCAAGATGCATAAGTTATTCGCACGGATCCTGTCCCAGCGGGATTTGTCTCGTGCCGGGGATCTCTTCTCCATTCCGGACTCGGAGATCGTTGATGACCTTTCGGAGGCCCTACAGCATATCCAGATGATCTCGTCGTCGTTGGATTATCTGAACAATCACAACGACCAGGCGGTTGTTGAGATCTGTATAACGAGGGTCACAACTGCTATCAGGTGACTTTTTATCGTAATGTTGCCTCTTTCCAGGACCTCAATACTGTTTGCTATTATATATTTCTGGTAAAGAAACCAATGTTGCCTCATAAGTGAACTTAATCACTGTAGCTCACACAAGCCTGAGAAAACCTGTAAACAAGGGTGCTGGCTGTGTGAACCAGAAACACCGGGGTTAACCCCTACTCTTCCACAAAAGTGTTCTGGGTTCATGTACATGCACTATCAATCCTAGTACACAGGACCCATCCAATGGACAAAGTATCTTATCTTGCTCAAGGACACAAGTGCCACGACTGGGACTTGAGCCTGGACCATTCAACATATCTCGACTGGACCACTCCACACATCTAAGGGGGGGGGGGGTCAGTTCCCAGGTTTTTAATTTGTTTTGATGTGCTGGTAAAACAAAACCACAACCATACCCAAAGCTTACAGATCCTGCTTAGCGTGAGTATCAAAACAGCTCACACACATCCAACCCCAAATAAAGTGGAACCATTCCAGCCATCTGTTTATTGTATTAGGCATTGCGGCTGATGTCTGGCGGGCATTCCGAGCTGCTCTGCAATTTCCAGCAACCCTCCACCCCCCCCACACCACCAATTAGAGGTAGCTGTAACCAGATGACATGTACAGCAATGGTGTGATTTTCAGTAAAGGGTTTAAATTATGAAAATGGGCTACCGTGGAAGAGGGAGAAAGTGAAGTAGTTAAATATAGGAATACCACAGTGAGGCAGTGCCAAGATGTGACGAGAAGCTGAGCAGGAAACCTTAAGTTCCGTTTAAAAATCTTATTCTTTTCTGCAGAGATACTGGAACCATAGAACAGCATTCGGCAGCATTGGTGTCTCTTTGGTGTTCGTGTTTGCAGCATAACCTGAAACCGTTGACTCGAGACGAAGACACGCCCCACGCCAAGATCGCGTCCGATATCATGAGTTGTCTCTTCATGGTGAGTACTCAATTTCCTTCTCAACAGACCCAGTTATTTTTTCTTCCTTACTTAGGCCTTCGGGTTTGTGTAGTGGTATCTTTCCTCGCCTTCCACCTCTGGGACCCTGGTTCGAATCCCGCCGGGGGCACTATGTGGAGTAGTTTTCATTCCCTACCTGATTGCTTGTGTTCCCTGGTATAAATGTCTGGGATTTTCCTCCCACATCTAAAACTGTTACTTCCTTCTCAAAATGGCTATAGAAGTAAACAATTTATTACTCCTGTGTAAATCTGTTTTTATTATTTTTTTTTTGTGAGTAGCAAAACTACAGTAAGTACTCTGTCATGAAGACGGTTCTTCCTGTAGCCGTCCAGTTCCTGAAGCAAGAGAACCAGGAGATCTGCCGTAACATGTCAAGCTATTTAGCCCTGGCGGCCATCGATAACGCCAGCCTTCTTGCTCTTCATTGTGATGACATCACGGAGAGTATCATTAGTGGTGAGTTTCGTCCCGCTCAAAAAATCGCCTCAAACCAAAGTAAGGCTTTCTTGTAAGTCCTGCAAGAAGACTATCCACAGTCATCCACACTCAAGCTCCGGTGTTTCTGATCAGCAGAGTGTGGGTTTGAGTCCCGGTCGTGACACTTGTGTCCGTAAGCAAGACACTTAACCATTACTGCTTCGCCCTACGACACCTAGAGCCATAGGTCCTGTCTGTTATGTAGTGTTTGTAAAAGAACCCAGTGCACTTACGATAAGGAGAAGGGATTCACCTAGACCTTCCTGGTCTGATTGGCTGCATATTGCGCCACAGCACCCTGTAAACCATTACATGGTGCTATGTAAAGGAATAGGTCTCGTACTTCAACACGTAGCTCCGCATACCTTGCAGGATAAATACTGTAGCGCTTAGAAATTTAGTATTAAGCATTGTATAAATGTAAAGTATTATTATTATATCGAGGAAATACGGGAAAAAAATCATGGGATATTTACCCTCCTATAGACTATGTGACCTGTGACATCACATGTTTACATCACATGTCAAACCCAAGACAGCTGTCCACTCCTGAAATCAAGCTTGTTAGACTTTATTGTGATGTTTGTTTTACTGTATCTTTGCGTAATTTGTTGGTCTAGGCAACAGATCCCTGGCCCGCATCCTGCCCCAGATCTACCTTGAGAAACCAGGCCCGATCGACGCTAATATCGATGAGCTACTCAGCATTTTACCCAGCTGTGAAGACGTGGAGAAAACCCATCTCTTCCAGCTTGTCGGCCTGGTGGCCAAACACAACCCAAAGGTACGTGAGAATCTTGCCCACTTAAAGAATAACAACAACAAATAATAGTTAGGTATTAGATGCTTTCAAACATTGTATCAAAGCATCTTATGCTGTTACTACCCATGTTCATGGAGCCTTAAGCATCTGAAACCATATCAACTCTTTTGGAGTATGCAGCACCGGCATTCACATCAACAGTCTCTTACCCTCGTAGGTACCCATTTACTCCTGGGTGATGAGACTTAATTATAATTGAAAGTGTCTGAAACCCAGACTCTGATGACCCAGCTCAATGCTCTAGACCACTTGGCCGCGACAAGCCGAATTAAGCCGTTTGTCACATGGTTAGGGGCAAGGGTTCGATTCCCGGCAGGGCCATAAAAAATAAAAAAAATTATGTGAGTTGAGTTGTACATTGGTTCTCTTCTGTTCCATGAGGGTTTTTTTCCCTGGGCGTTCCGGTTTCCTCCTTCCAGAAAAATCAAGCAACTTCAACCTCTGACTGTAGTCTGTGGTCAAATATGGGCCGGTGTCGCTTGCTGCCAAATGGTGCCTTTACACGCCTGCGGCTTGACCACGTTGAAGGCGTGTCCTTTGCAATTCAGCTTCTCAGCTGTGAGTAAGAATGCTTAGCCTCCCATTTTGTTAATCTTGACCGTTGTTTCCGTATATATTTCAGCTTCTCTTGAATCACGTTCCCTTGTTAGTGACGTGCCTTACGATCCCCAACTCCTCCCAGACCATCTTAGCTGCCCTGGTGGACGTGGTTTCAGTCGATGCTGGACCCTTCGCCACCTGCCTCTCTGATCTTGAAGATGCCATCAGTAGGCAGCCCTCACTTCTCAGCATGGCGTTGAAGATCTTCGGTGCCGTGGGGAGATTAAATCAGGTGGGATGTCTGAAAGTTCTTTGTGTTAAACCAGGGGGTAAACAAAGTGAAGTGAATTATTTTTTTTTCACTGTTTCATCATCGGTTCACTTCTAAGATGGAGGTCTATTGGCTAGGTTTCCAATTCCAATTACTCCCGTTAAAGCTCAGCAAAGAAAACTAATTCAACAAGAAGAAGAATATTTCTGTTGTTGTAATTTTTCATTTCTCGTGAAAGTTCTGAGCTGAGATTTGAATCCTGTATCACTAGAAACAATAATAGGGAAGTTGTACTGATTTGAAGGAGTCAAGACCTTTTTTTTTAAATGGCGGTCTTCTCTTTGTCCAGGTGAATGGTAAAGAATGCATGGCCTTCCTGGTGCACCAATTAGGAGCCATCGATCAGACCTCCCTTCCCGCTGTCCTGATTGAGATTAAGAGCATCGCTGATCAGCATTCGGGTCTCCTTGGGACGCACATCGCTGAGATCTCTCTACAGGGCGAGAGTCCGTCCATGGCTGCCAGAATGATCATCCAACAACTACAGCAAGATATGACATATCGGTAATGATTACAAATATAAACCTGAGAAAGGTTAGGCAGCTGCCTTGGTGTAGTGGTATCTTTTGTCGCCTTCCACCTCTGGGACCCCGGTTCGAATCCTGAAGGGGGCACTATGTGGATTGGATTTTCACTCCCTTTCTGATCGTGTGGGTTTTCCCTGGAATAATTGTCTGGGGTTTTGCCTCCCACATCTAAATCTGAAACTTCCTTCCTTGTTTTCTCTCCATAAGCTTAGGTTAGCATCGCGATTAAGTTCACTTTTCACAGCCAAAATTAAAAAATGAAATAAAATGAAACTTGTCAAGCAGTGTTTATTGTAACCCTCTACTCACAGAAATACAGGCATGATAGTCTTCCTACTTAAACATGATTTCCGATTTTTTTTTTCCCCTCAAATTAATCAGCAAAACTGATATTAATTAGCCTGAAAAAAAGTCCATTAAGGCCTATACATGTACTTTATGTAGGTCAACCCTTGTATTCCACAAATCGTTTTCCTACTTTTTTTCCCCAAGGGCCAAGCATCACCTAAGATTATAGATACTTTGTATCTTTTATCCATAAATTAGAGATTGTTATCTCAGCGAAGAACATCTTTATAGTTTTGTTTGTTCTGTCTTTTCATCAGTAAAAAGGAATTTCTGGACGACGGCACTGAATTCACAGAATCAGTTAGAGCTGCAGAGTTATTATCATCGCCAACAACTCCCACTAAAGCACAGAGCATGTCTGAGATGCACAGCATGGGCCTTGAGACGGAGAGGAAGATGCACTACAGAAAGGGCAAGGCATCCAAACAGGGCTCCGTTGACCATCTCTTCAACAGCGTCCAGAAACTGATTACGTCCACATCGTCGACGGCGCTGATGCAGTCGGAGACCCAGGGATCGTTCAAAGATCTAGACGGAAGCTCAAAACAGATCAAACTGAGGTCCCTTAGTCATTCAGGTCATCCTGAAGCTGGCCAACTCACAGAAAGTAGGACTAGTCTGCAAACAGTGGGATCTACTTTGTCCAAGACAAAACTTAAGAGCCCAGCCTCCTCCTCCTCGTCGCAGAAATCAGACGTCCAACGTCGAATAAGCAACAAGGAGGGGATATCGGCAGCAGGAGGAAGCAAGGGGAATCTCTACCAGGAGGAGACCTCAAGACCAAGTAGTGTCATCAATAGAGTGAGTAGCTCAACCAACTCAAGATATATCAGGAACTCTCAAAATGGTGGCAGCAGTGGGATACACACTGCCGAGGAAGGCAGACAAGACCTGGATGGTAGAGGTGGTGACCTACTCACAGCAAAGACTTCTCCATTGGAAGCAACAAAAAAAGTGCCTTTTGAAGGAGTCAAGACAGGGTTTGATGGAGCAAGAGGATCCTCATCTTTGGAAGGGGGCAAAGTTTCTTCCTCACTCAGGTCTACGAACAGAGACAGCAGTCTTCAACAATATCTGTCTAAGAGACAGAAGGAGATCATCAACTACATGGACTCCATCAAGAAGCAAATACCTGTTCCTGATGAGTGTTCGGTCAGAGGTATTTATAAAAAACTACAGTTCAACTAACCTGTATCATTTTGTTTCGAGATTCTTTAATTTTTGTATGTTAGCTTTTTTGGAGGAAGATTCATCTAAAAGCTCCTTGTTTTCCCGCATTTACAGAGATAACTGGTCGGAATCCAGTGGGTAAACTTGACTTCTACTGCCAGAAGAAAGGACGGAACTGCCTGTACAGTACTAGCCCATTTGTTGTGGAGACCAAAGAGATTCAGCCCTGGATTCACTTAAAGTTTCTTCAGTTACAGGTAAACTTTGATCTAACGTGGAATTGCACACTGTGGTTAAGTATTGATTATTGAAGATTAGTTATTGATGATTGATTATCCATAATATTGAGGAGTGACTTAAGATATTAAACATTTGATGGTTGACGATTAAGAGTAGAAAATCCATTACTGACTACTTAGGTACAGATTACTGATAACTGATTACTAATAACTGATAACTGATTACTAGTTAATGATAACTAATTGATTAGTTATACATTTTTGGATGAACAATGACAAATTGGTTAGAGCAGAGTTTGAACCAGCAACATAGGAATTTACGTGCTGGTGCTCTACCAACTGAGCTATCTAGCCCTATGTTTGCAGTGTCCCTATTTTGTTGATTTCTTTTTTCGAGGGTGCCAGTCAGAATGCATATAACCTTGTACTGCCGTAAAGTTAGGGATAATTCCCGGGTTATGATACAAACTGGGAAGTGGCAGTAAGGAGCTTGCTATAATCTTTCAATATGTAATAAAACTCGAGGGAAACCGACTGGGTACATGTTAATCAGTTTTGGAAAATTGAGTGGAACGGCAAACTCTGGATTTATGTGCCGGTGCTCGTATGACCTATGACCTATCTTTCTATAGGCCACATCTCCAAGTCTTGATGATAGGGCAGTCCAGAGTCTACGTAAGAACTGGGAACGACAAAAGACTGCCGGAGGCACGATGACCTTCCTCAAGCTCATCACTCAAAACTTCCCACCGTCCAAGGTAAGTTCCAGCCATCACTACCGGTGTAGATATTTGTTTCTGATCAGCAGAGTGTGGGTTCGAGTCCCGGTCTTTGCACTTGTGTCCTTGAGCAAGATACTTTACCATCATTGCTTTTTCCTATGGATGGGACATTAAGCCGTAGGTCCCGTGTACTAGGATTGGTAGTGAACTTAAAAGAACCCAGAACACTTATCGTGGAAGAGTAGGGGTTAACCCTGGTGTTTCTGGCTCCCACAGCAAGCACCCTTGTTTACAGGTTTCCTCTGGCTTGTGAGCTACAGTGATTAAGTTCACTTTATGAGGCATCCTTGGTTTCATTACCAGAACTATATGATAATAATAAACGTCCCTCCTCCCAAGGAATCTTTCACCAATGAATGACGGGACGGAGGTGGGTGGAGTTGGGTGGCTTGAGGTGGTGGAAGGAGCTGGATGTAGGGGGAAGGCACATTCTAAACCCACACCTGTTCAAACTTAGGCAGCATGTAGTTGGCTCCTTCTTGAGAAGGCGAACCTATAATAACCAATTCTTTTTCTTTACCCACGATGCAACTGTCACATCCTATAAACTTTCTTATTGGTTCATTTTCAGGTACAGCAAGCTCTCACCGCTGTTTTAAGCAAAGTCAGTTTCTACGATATGTTTACGTACAACATACATCTCAGCATCTGGAACTGTTTCATCTGTAATAATCCGAATAAATTTGGTAAGTCAAGAACGTCATCGTCCGTGACTTGAAACTTATAGACCAATCCGTACGCGCAACTCATGCGCGCCGCGCCGCCATTGCTGGGACGCTGGCTGGGCAAGTTTTTGTACACAAAGACATGGGAAAAGCGTTGTCGTTTTCACTTTTTGATATTGACAAAATAGGGAGACAGCCAACATTAGGGCTAGATAGCTCAGTTGGTAGAGTGCTGGCATGTTATTCTGGAGGTTGCAGGTAAAAAAAAATAATAATAATAAAAAAATCTTAAAATGTTCTCTGTTTGTTCAAGCACCTGGAGTATCTTTTGGTAGATACATGCGCTATATAAATACTATATATTATTATTATAAAGTTATTACTTTTTCCATAATACACCTCAATGAGTGATTTCTTTCTTGCACTTTGACAGACCTCATCTCAGGAGGTCGGCCGTTCATCGAGGGACAACTCAAAGAGAAGAAAGTGCGCTTCAAGTTATTCCGACGATGGCGGACTCGCTACTTCACCCTAGCCGGGGAGCAACTCTACACCAAGAGCAACTCAGTATGTATACCCCCAGGATAGGGCGACTACGTCTTTATTTGTCAGACAACATTGTCCAGTTAGGAGCAGAAAACTCTTTTCATTCCCCCACTTAAAGCCATTACGCACTGTAGGTAGTTCCCAGCAGACGCCATCTTTACGGGCAAATTGCATGATTCTGTCGTTAGTTATTGCGTGTACGTAAATAAATGTGTTGTTGGATTGAATTGATTGTGGTCAAATTGTCATAGACTGTTATCCTCAAACCTGCGAAAATTTAGGCTCAATTGGTCATTGAATTTGCAAGAAAATCATGAAAGAAAAAAACACCCTTGTTGCATAGAATTGTGAGAAAGGCTTCATGCCTGAAACCTTTCTCAGATTCAAATTTGTTGGTAAAAAAATTACCTCTTTCTCTAAAACTACATTACTTTTAAGAGTGTCGTTTCTAGCAATGTTTTATAATATCAACAGCTCTCCAGTGCTCCGTACCAAGTCAGTTTATTGGTCATTGATTTTTGGAGTAAATAACGAAGGTATACTCTCCCTTCAAAAAAGATCTTTTTATATTTAAATTTTACATTTATTTTTTTAAATATCTTTTCAAAACAGCAGAGCAAACCCACCTTGCCAATCGAGCTCAGTAAAGTTCAAGGTGTCAAGACCGTGCACGGGGGAAGACGGCACGAGCGCAGCATCCCCAAAGCCTTTGAGATCTTCACGGCCGACAAGACGTACATCTTCAAGACCAAAGATGGGAAGGGGGCGGAGCAGTGGGTACAGTGCCTGACGTTGGCCGTGCGTAAGGCGAGCCACAAGGGAAGTAGCAGTAACGGCGGGGGAGCAACAGGCGGCGCGGTCCCGCCGGATAGCGAGGAGATGCCAAGGTAGTCATTGGTAAATTCAGAGACATTTGGGAGAGCCGCCGAACAGCCGCTGCCTTACACCAAAGGGACCAAGTAATTTCTCTTTCAGTTTTAGGCCATTTCCGGCTGCAACAGGATCGCCTTGTTAAATGCAGAGGCTTCCCTTAGCTTCCTTTTGGCTGTAGATAGGTTGCAATATGACGTAAATCGGCCATCTTTACGGGCGATTTGGAACACACAGTCAGCACGCAAACATTTCACAAAAATAATTGAATGATTGGTTAGTAAACAGCGCGGCTGCGTTATGAATTGGAGTGCTTGAAGTGCCTGCAAGCCAAAATGATGGCGTAAAGATGGCGTCTATTGGGAACTATCTATATTGGGTTTGAATTCAAGATGGCTCAGGTTAGTAGAGAGGTTACTCCTTGCATGACGTCTAGATGAAGTTGTTGTAATAATAATAACTGTTATTATTGTTTACTTGGCCAAGATTTCAACACACATACAACAATGCAAGAAACTAACATATTAGTTTCATTTATAATCTTAAGATAACTAGGACAATTGTTAAACCAAAATGCATTACTGGTGTTGGAATGGAGCGGTAATAATGACAGATCGGGGAAAGAACAACAATTGGAATCCGATGACCGGACAAGCCCATTCTAAGATGGCCGGGATTAATGAATGTGAACCTCAAGTACTGTGGTGCAAAAGCCTGTTAATCCAATCTAAAAATGGGAAATAAGTTCTCTTACAAAGACGAGACAAAAGGCAAACTTTGGAAGTAAATGAGTTTACTGGCCTGATGCTGCAGTGGGGATTCGGGGGTGTGTTTTAGACAGAAGATGTCTGAAGAAAAAAATGGTGCATTTAATTTCTAAAAACTCATTTCGTTTAGTTTTAGATCTGTTGTCCGAGGACTAAAAATTGTTATTTTTTTATTGTTCAGTTTTATGCCGAAACAACAAATAGGGGAGTATTCCTGTTCAGACATAGCTTAGTTGCATTTTTCTTAATTATAATTTTTTATTTTAAGAATTAATTTTTAATAGAGTATGTAAAGGAACAGTAGTCAATTTTATTTTTTAAATATGAAAATAGTGAAGAAAAAAAAGTATGGTCGGAGTCGAACATAAACATGTTAATGTTATATTGGATAGTTTAGGCAGCTCTTGTTCAGCATAATTTCAGGAGATATGATGATTTAGTAGGAAGGACTTGAAACTTTGCATGGTGAAGATACAATCTAGTAAGGTTTGCAGTAACACCATG
>CM021543.1:10581619-10594720 GCA_010994315.2 Pisaster ochraceus | reverse complement strand
ACACCATGTACATGAGTAGGATTGGAAACTTTGCATGGTGGAGATACAATCTAGCAAGGTTTGCAGTAACTCCATGACAATCTAGTAAGGTTTGCAGTAACACCATGTTCATGAGTAGGATTGGAAACTTTGCATGATGGAGATACAATCTAGTAAGGTTTGCAGTAACACCAAGTACAATAGTAGAATTTGAAACTTTGCATTGTGGAGATACAATCTAGTAAGTAACACCATGTACATGAGTAGGATTTGAAACTTTGCATGGTGAAGATACAATCTAGTAAGGTTTGCAGTAACTCCATGACAATCTAGTAAGGTTTGCTGTTACACCATATACATGAGTAGGATTTGAAACTTTGCATGGTGGAGATACAATCTAGTAAGGTTTGCAATCTCTTTATGAGTTCTGGTGTTTCTGTAAAGAACCAGTGGTGGAACAATGATCGAGTAAAACAGTAGAGTCCTGCATGTAAGTGGATGTCCTGTTATAGGGCGACCATTTTTATTTGTCTGTTTAAATGATAAGCTATGAAGCAAG
This sequence comes from Pisaster ochraceus, assembly GCA_010994315.2. Classification (NCBI taxonomy): domain Eukaryota; kingdom Metazoa; phylum Echinodermata; class Asteroidea; order Forcipulatida; family Asteriidae; genus Pisaster; species Pisaster ochraceus. The sequence continues at coordinate 10,594,182 of CM021543.1, read as the reverse complement.
ATATCTTATGGCTACGGCTTTTGCTGTTGGCTACAATGACAACGTTGAAGTATAGGGTTTTAGCCATGGCCACTGTCATAGTCGTTTGTTCGGATATGGCTATATTGAAACTATGTACTAAATAGACCGGTACCTTTCCTACAAGAACTTTTCATTTCAAATTCGATTGATTGGCAGTCAGGGAACTAGATATATATCAAACCAGAAGTGCCAACCTTTGTAAAAAAAATATATATACACGCCAAAGTTTGTGACCAAAATGTTTTCGTTGTGGAGTAAAATTTTGCCAACTTGGAAGAAATCAAATGAAAATGATTGTGTCTGTGTTCAAACGAAGAGGGATTGTAGTTCTAGCCTTTTTCTCATGCACACTTTTATCATGCATGACCTGGATTGGGTGACATTAGCACCTTGACTGAAGGCTAACCGCCAAGGTTTCCACCGAAAGCCGTTTTTTGATAGTTGAGAAATTTAGTTTGAAAATTTGAAGAGACTGAAAAATTTTATTTCAATTCTTTTCCCGACATTTTGGAAGCAGGTGGTTCAGACTGTTATTAGAGCTTGTAGCTAAAGAAATTTTAACTGAGTTCGCAGTGACTTAAAGTAAAAAAACATCTGCTCGTAAACTTAAATTTATATACTGAAGTAAAATCACAGTGTGTCTTTGCAAAGCACAAAGTTTATTAATGTAGAGATATTTTTGTGTAGGTTTTTTTTAGTTTGTGGTAAGTGTAAATACTTAGAAAGAAGAGAGAGAAAAAAAGCTTCATTTATTTACAGAATATATATTAAGAGAATGCAATATATCTCAGTGGTTTGTTTATGAAATTTGGAAAGTAAGTTTAATTCAGGTAATTTGTGATATTAGTGCTATTTATTTAGAAGAAAATTGTTGCCAATTATGAAATAATTGTTCGCTTTGTATTCTGTATGGAGTGAGGTCAGTAGACTGTAACAGTTTTTCAGAAAAGGAATTTTTTGTTTGTTTTTTGTTATGGATGATAAAAGAGAAACCGGAGATTTTTAAGCATAAAATATTGCTTTAGCGAAAGTTAGCGGGGAACCAGTCAATGGCAGTATGATCACAGCAGCATTGCTGTTGGCTGGTAACCTGTTTCTACTTAGTAATATTTTTCAGTGCTAAACTGCTCAGCAAATTTGTGTGCTTGGAAGTTTTTATGGCATTTGATCTTGAGCCTGGGCCCCTTACCGATAAAACCCTTAAACACATACAATTTACGAAGGCCAAGGTTGTTGGCCTTGTTGATGTAACGATTGAAGACAAGGCCTTTGTCCGTGCCAAAGGCGTCATTTTGTACACAGCCTGAGTACAAGGCCCAATTTCATGGCTCTGTTAACCGCAAGCAAAGAATCGGCGCTTACGGAAGCAAGGAATCAATTCCGTGCTTACGTCAAGCGTATTTCACCGGTTAGCAGGGAATTTTTGCTTGTGCGCGTGCGTACTCCACGTTGCTAGGCATTATTCGCTTACACAGCCAGTGCAGAAATTCGGCGCTTGCACAGTAAGCGGAGAATGGTGATGGCAAGCGCAGAATTCGGCAGTAAGCAGAGCCATGAAATTGGGCCCAGATCTAAAGAAGGTGCACTGCAGGTTCTACTCATAGGTTTTCATGGCCATTTCTGGCAAAAGGGCAGCCTATTTCACTCATGCCTTTCTATTTAAGCGATATTGCCTCTTCCGTTGAAACCGTCATTCATTTCCCCTGAGGCATGTGAACATATAGTATTCTATTTTATTCAACTTTTAAGGCGTTCTTTTTACCCACGTGATATCGGCCTTCAATTTAGTAGAGTAGGTGCAACTGGAGATTTCTGCGAAAAAGCTGCTGCGATTTTGAATGCTGCTACAGTGAATTTGTTAAACTGAATGGTTATCCTTTTTTTTTAATCGCACGACGCAAAAGACCATTTGATTACACACTAAGTGAGGTAGAATGACTGCTTTGAGGAGCTTTCAACTGTGCATGAAATAGTCCGAGTAGAATGAAATAGCTTCTTTGTTTTTTGGGCCGAAAATGAGCGGGAAAACCAATACTAAATTTTAATGTGCTGCAGATGTTTGTGATGGAGTAGTGAAAACACTGAAGAGGAACAACTCTTTGTGTTGTAAAGTATTTGTAGAAATTATTTAACATCAATGCATTTTAACTTGACGGTACTTTAGCTAATTGAATGTATTAAACGATTAAGTTACTTACTTACTTGGGAGTAAATTAAACAACTTCAATGCATTTTGATTTGAAGGTACTAGCTAAGCTTACTAAGCGGGCGTATTCAATGATTAAGTTACTTACTTGGGAGTAATTTGGGGTTGAACGAAGAAAAATTGCCTTGAGCAAGATTTGAACCAACAACCTCCAGATTAGCGTGTCGGTGCTCTACCAACTGAGCTATCGCACCCTATGTTGGCAGTCTCCCTACTTTTTTCTGGGGGGCCAGTCAGAAGCTGCACAACCGTTAGCTGCCAAGTAGCCAGGGATTACACCCACGTTTACGATAAATTCTGGGAAGCAGCAGCCAGGGAGGGTCACCTTTAGGGGATGCGACTTTTTATATATTTTAAGTATCAAGTGATAAACCACAAGGGAAAATGTCTTGGTAGGTCAATTTGGGATTGACCAAAGAAAAGTTGTCTAGAGCAGGATTTGAACCTGCAACCTCCAGATGACTTTGGGGTAAATTAAAAAATAAATAAATGCATTTTTACGTGAAGGTACTAGCTAAGCTTACTAAGCGGGCGTATTCAATGATTAAGTTACTTACTTGGGAGTAACTTTTGAAACTAAAATTTCACACTTGGATACAGTTTTCAGACCTGATACAAGAAAAAGTAGGAACATTCTGCACGGTACAAGGGCTGACCTACATATTGTCATGTTGGTGAAAAAACGTTGTATCTCCTACAACAGTACTTTCTACGCAATACGCGCAAGTTTGTTTATAAAACGTCGTATCTCGGTTAAAAAAAACCCGGATGTACACAAAAAACAGGTCCGTGCCGAGATACACCATTTTTGCACGGATCATTTTTTTGGGAAGATACGTTTTAGCAAAATCGAGATGCAATGTTTTTTGCACTGACGCGACGATTTAGAACATGTACAGGCTTTTATAGACTAGTGATCTGGCTACTTAACAACAGTTTTGCTGATTTTTCTGAGGGCAAACAAATCAGAAATCAGATTAAAAGTAGGACGAATGTCATGCCTGATACTTAATGAAAGACCAAAAGTATGTAGTTATATAACAAGATAATCAATTAGAATTTGCAGCATTTGTACTCAACGAGTAGATTATTACATTACAAGACAAGCTGCTGTATTATTGCAACGTTGCCTTGCATGATGAGATGATAGCAAGTATTTGGAAGAAAGTATTTTTGTTTCCATTTGATACCCCCAAGATTTGCTGTTTGTACCCAACGTTTTGTATTCAATAAAACAAATTGTGGTCATTTTAACGCGTCACTTTTCCTCCCGTCTTCTTATTTGATTTATTTAATTAAAAAAGAAGAAGAGATATAGCCTAACATCACAAGGCCGAGTGGCCACTTCGAGGTGAGGGCTATACTTAACTGATTTGGGCTATCGACCCAAATCAACTGAGTGTCACCAGGAGCACCTTGCCACCTACTGCTGGGGCTGAAACAGAGTTACCCCCTTCACAGTCCCTAAGGATGTAGGCACGGGTATCATCCACTAGGAGCCTAGCTGGTAGAGCAGAATGCACTACCATCCCTACTTTTTACAAAGTGCCTTGCTCCAGGGCACATAGTGTCATGACTGGGTATCGAACCCACACTCTGCTGTTGACAACACCATAGCTTGGTTCCATCAAACCAACACTATTTTTTTGTTTAAAAATTAAATACACTCCATCCTAAAAATAAAATGTAGAGAAAAAACCGGCTTTATTAAAGCCACCATTTGGGTACAGGGTTAGCCGTAACACTGATGTGTATTTTCATTTTTAAGCACTACGCACAGCACACGACAGACACGTTTAAAAGAAAGCTCACTTCACAACAGTTCTGTTTCCATGTTATACATATACTTTATTGACATCGAATTGCATCAAATCCATTTTCTCCTTGGTGGAACTACTTTAAGGTTCACCTTATTGGCAGGTTTTCCCACATCTCAAATATACGACATGAATAATGTGTCACTTTCAGTAAGCATCAGTCATAGACTATTTCACCATTTGCTGTTTAACATGAATTTTTAATTAATAATAGTGGCTTCTTATATAGCGCACATGTCCGTCACTCAGTGACGCTCCTGGCGCTGTAACAAACAGTATTTCCTGCAAGATTTGGGACTACGTTTGAATTATGAGACCTAATTCTGATAGCACCATGTAATGTTTTTACAAGGTGCTGTGGCGCAATTTGCTGCCGATGAAGCACATAATTGGCAAAATATATTCCCATGATGAGCAAAGTTTTGCATTAGATACATCACAATCGAAACCAGCACTGTTTTCTATTTATTTGTTTATTATTTGTTAAAATCAAGACTGCTTTTGGTTTAAAAGTTAAACACATTCCACCCTTGCAACTTGCTCCTTAAAAAAACATGTAGAGACCAGATGCCTTTATCAAAGCCACATTTGGGCTACGGCTTTGGGCTGCTTCATCAGTTATTTGGAAAACATGCGCTTTCAATACTGGGCTCCAAGCCGGCAGTCATAGCCAAAGAACAAAGAATAAGTCAGAAGCTTTTCAAAATGGGACATAGAAGCCAAAAGTGGCCTGCATGGAGATGCTCATACAGGCCTGAAATTATACAAAGGTCACAGAGGTCATGGCCTCTGTTGCCCCTGGTCTTGGCCTTGGTGCCCCTTCAAAAGTTTCAAAGCCTGCTCATGACATATATAGTGCCCACGAAATTTATCCCAGCTCTCTTCAACCAAACAGATCAAAGGTAAGGAATTACAGTTTTGTCATATTTCCCACACTGACAAACTATCAATACCTTCTGAAAACAAAGCAAAATGTCTGCTTCATTTTTCTTGCGATTCAGCAGTTTTTACTACAAATGGTTCGGTAAGAGTCGGCAAAATCAGGCGTGCCTGGGCAGATGGTAACTGCCATGTAAGGAAAGACATTAAAGCTGGTATCAATAGCTTACCGGGGACCATGGAATGTGAGATGTTCAAAAAGTTAATAATTCAGGGGTATTTTTACTCCTAAGATTTGTATTAATGTAAAGCTCTACTGACTTCATAACTCTATAATCTAAGATGAACTTGACTCTGCGGCAGGTGCTGGTTACAATCCATAGACAAAAATAAAATGCTTACATCACGGCATAATATTTTCATCCAACACTCTGTGGACGTTAAAAACAACAGTCGTTTTAAAAATTGCATAATTTTTACAGCGTAGCATTGACGAAACCGAGTCGAACCTTAGTAGAACCACCAAGAGAAACGCAACATTAAATGAATTGCTTTTCAACAATCGGGGGAAAAAAACAAAACAAATTATCCCTGGAAACTTAACACAAAAACAAGTTTACATTATAGTATCATCTTTATGTACACTACACTCCTGGAATGGATGTTAAAAGTAAAGCCACTGAAATACAGACACGCATATCTCAATATTTATAGCTGATCTAAATGAAGTCTTCCTAAATTTGTTTGCTTACCACAACTACAAAAAATGCACATTGACGTTCCACTGTCCTCCTAATTATCAATTTACCAGTGAAACTTTTCAGAAACCGTAAAGCCCCAGCAATGGCTATGGCTTATGTCTTGTCGGCCATTTACAAGCCACTCATGCTGAATGCTTATGAGTTATGGTATGGCTGGTGAAGCCTGAGCCATTGTCAATGCCGGAGCTGAGGTTTGGAAAAGGTCCCTGATGCGAGTTTCATTTGAAAAATGTTTGGTACCCTGACTTACATATGTAGAAAGCGAATATTTGATCAGGAATGCAGAGTGTTTACATGTTAATGTTGTAAGGATAGCAGTATTACCAAATCAAGGTCCTTTGGGTTACAAACTATTCCAACCCAGGTATATTACCTGGAATGGAACCCTTCTCTCTCAATGATATGTACGTATGTACGTAACTACATCCACACTATCCCAATTAGGAAAATACTAACCCGATTGAGGATAAAAATTCATCATCGAGTGAAAAGGTTCCCGTTTGTTTTAATACTGGCAAGCTGCTCCACAAAACACATCACTTGGTAAGAGTCTGATGCCTTAGTGCTAAGCACATTCAATAAGAACTATGAATACCTGGGTGCTAGACCTCTCACAGGTTTCTATACAAATGCCTGCTGTCTCTACTTCCAACTTTAAATACCTCTGGTTTGCTCGACCATAAATTATTCAAATGAAACTGCTACAAGGCAATTGGACAAAGCACTGTATGACTATGGTAAGGTGGGTCCTGGTTGGCCAATCATATACATAGTTTAATATGACTGTCACCATACACAAAGTCATAACTGTTATATATTTGACACATTATGGCCTTATTTTCTTTACATATCGTTACACCAATAACATTTATCAATTATTTATTAATAAATTTAATACCTACATCATAATTTAAATATACACGTACTTTTATAATAATAATAAGAGAAGTTATTCGAATAATTCAACCAAGCTTGACGGCAGACTAATATTAGAGGCTTACGTGAAAATAATCTAACATATTGGTACAAAAATTAGTAATCACTTAAGATTTGGAAAACTTTTACTGAGTGACTCATTAAGTATTCGGAAATTTATAACCGTTGTTGTGTAATTATAACTATCAGATCCAATCCTTGAGGATTATTTCATTTTCTTTTTAAAATCAACTTGATGTCCTTCTATACCCATGCAGCCTCGGCAGTCTGAGGCTCGCAGGACATATAGACTGGTCTTTTGGAATGGACCAGGAATAAGCATTATTCTCATACTTGCGCACAGGGTGCAAGACGATGATGGCCGAAATGATGCACTCCCAGGTGGCCTGTAGAGACTGCAAATTCATCATTTCTTTTAACCACTGACGATCATTAACTTATGAATTGAAAAAAAAAATAAAAATAAGAAATTGCTGAAGTGTTTACATTTGTACAAAAAGGGTAATTTTCTTCCCCAGTACTTTAATAAAAGATCAAGTAAAAGGGAGATTGCATTTCCATCTCCTTGCTGATTGACACTGATAAAAAGAACTGGATAGATTTTTAAAATCCTTTCAAATGCACCCTGATTCAGTTAGCATCCCAAGAGGTCTCGATTACATGAAGCTGTGAACAGAAAAACAGTCTTGGCTCAAGGCGTCAGCAAGTGATCGACAGTGGATTGTGTAAGCACGCTCGTAGTTATTCGTCTTATTAGTGCGCCCTCTTACGGCATCATTTAACCAACTTGACCAGCTCTCACAGACATCTTGGGAATCTTACAGCACTGGGTTAACGTTTCTCATCTATTTTTCTCCTGAGCCTTTCATTAGGAAAATGAGAGCTGTCAAGTTGGTTAAATCCTGGCGTAAGAGGGCGTGCTATTACGAACAAATGTGAGCCTACACACACAATCCACTATCGATCACTGACGGCTTGGGCCAAGACTACAAGAATCATGCTCAACACATTTATTTGCTCGGCAAAACTTTACAGGGCACCAGTCATGATCAATGTACATTACATGGTACTTTGGTTGGTAAACCATTTCAGGTAAGCATGATTTTTTCTCGGCTTGGTAAATTTTTGTGCTTAACAGCTGGGCCCAATTTCAAAGAACTGATGCAGAAAATGATGCTTAGGAAAATGTTTGAGCTAAGCAAGGTTTAGCAGGAAACCAGTCACAGTTAACATACACTACATGGTGTTTTGGCTGATGATCTGTGTTCTGCTAAGCAATTTTTATCTCTGCTCATCAGCTTTATGAAATAGGGCCCTGCTCAACCAGAGACTCTGCCCGGCAGATTTGTCTGCGAAGCAAGCCTTTAAATGAACCAGCTAAAAAAAAAAGAAAAAAAAAGACATGCATGACTCGGTATTTTGACTGGTCGTCTGTTTCTGCTGAGCAAAATTTGTCTGTGCTTAGTGGGTCTGCACGTAGCTCCGTGAAATGGGAACCCATTTAATGTTAAGAATAAATGATGTTGCTCCCCGTCGCTCCGACCAATGTCTGTCTTTCACTCCATCCATAACAACACTTCCACTAAACATTTCAAAACAAACAATTTACTTGACTGCTGGCTAGTCAAATTGCATGCATTAAATCTGTCCCAACTTTTACCCAGTTTTTACTCTTCAAATAAAACAATTTTAAAAAGGAAAAAAAATGAAGATTATATATCACATCAGCACAAATCGTACAGTCTTAAATTTTGCTTACACATTTTATATTCAAGTTGATCCCTAAATGAAGTGGTTCTGGAAATACAGGTTCACAAAAAGAAAAGAAAATTGTTTATCTATAAAAAGACTGAAGTTGATATGCCATACATTTACATGCATACACAATAGAGAGAGATCTACGCTCTTCCCCCGAAAATGCCAATAGATGAGGGGACAGAAGACTGGGAGGGGGGAGGGTAAGGACAAGGAAAGGGGGGGGGAGGGCGGAAGAAAAATCAAGACAGGGGTTCAGAAAGTCTTGCAAAGTACAGCAGGAGTGCGATTTGGTCAAGTCTATTGGAAGTTTGAGTTATCAGGGTTGAGATTTGACGAATGTGTAAATTTCTCAAAAAATGGCTATCGAGTCAGGGTTTCCCCCTTACTCTAGACCCGGAACCTCCCAGATGCTACACATTCAGGAGGTGTACAGACTCTGTGCTTCACCGAAAATACAAAACTACAGGTTTGGACACCAGGTGGGCTATTCCTTTCTGCCTTTGGTGAGTGGTTTGCTTCTTTCAGGACCATTGAAAGGATCAGGGAGTTTAGGAGAAACCCCAGAAATCAGGAAATGAACTTGAGAAATCCCGTGTCCGGGTGACTGAGAAACGGTGAAATGGTGATAAACATGTTGTGGGGAAAAGTAACCTTGGGTTGGGTTTCGATCAACTTCATTGGCGGACGTTAGTCTCAAAAAAAAGGTTCTACATGCTCGTACCTCATACCTTGTGAATCTACAAGCTTTGCTTATGTACATATGCTGCGGTGGTTTGAATGCTATATTCATTTAAAACGCTGTAAAGAGTCCTAAAATGTACACGACAAGAAACCACAACAAAAGGGACCCCCCTTTGCTTCCCGTCACGTTTACCAGTTTTCCCGACTGGTTGTAATTTTTTTTTTTATTCAAATACCTGAAATCATCCAAAAGTAATTTGAGCATGTGAATAGATATGCAGGCTTATACTGAAAATAATTTCAGCTGATTCATTTGATGTTTAAATATTTTGAATTTTTTTTCTCTCAAAATCACCCTCAAATCTCCATCAATAACGGAAGGAAAAGGTTACCTTCCTTTCACGTTCACTTTTTAAATTATTTATTTTTTAGTAACTCAAACATTACGAAATTCTAATCAACTAAATTTTCAGTATAAGGCCATATAACACAGGGCAATTTACAGGCAACCAGTTCCAGGAAATCTCCAAGAAGAAAATCCATTCACATTTCAGTTTCCTCTTTATTTTCTTTTTAATTTGGTTTTTCCCTTACACCGATGTGTATTAAGCACTGTATGCTCAGTGCTCTCCCGAGCTCTGTGAAAAAAATCCCACAGGCAATCACTCGGGTGGGATTCGAACCCACGACCTTTGCATTGCTAGAGCAGATGTCTTACAACTAGACCACTGGGCTAGCCCGATGGCTAGAGGCGGGTTTGAATCCTTAGCAGCGGGTACTGCAACGATTTATGTAATATTTGCATCAGGATGAAGAATTTTAATTTGGTTTTTCCCTTATTTCCTTGGTGATAGTAAGTTGCGGACAGAAGAATGCCCCTTGTGCTGATGAAGTGTTCCTTTTGCATACGTTGCAAAAGGGTTGCTTCAAAGTTGCATAGGTCCATTCACTGGAAACTTTTTTGGGTGGTTTCAGGTGCTTAAAAAAAAAAAAAATTACGACGATTGCAAAAACTGCTAACGTGATGGTAGATTAAGTGGTCCACTTTGTTGTTTTCCTGTCACATGTGATTTCAGAATCCCACTGAATGTTTGCACTATGGTACAGCTTTTATATCATTAGAAATATCAACAACGACAGGTTCATTAAGTAATTACAAATCTCCATTCGGTTTCTTCCTAAAAATTGCGTTAGACTAAAAGGTGCTTTCGAAAAAAGTAAAATTTAGTCAAACATTTGTCCTGCAGCAAAACTAGGTTTTGTCACGACATAAGTTTGAAACAGCGAAAGCAGAGTGGTGTCCTGTTTGTACTGAACTCAAGTTGAAAGAGCAGAAAAAGCTAAGCCGGGAGAAATTGGGTATGGATCAGGAGAGGGAAGGAGTCGGGTTAGGATAAAATGGGTACAGGGTAGGAGTTGGGTTAGGATAAAATGGGTAAAGCGTAGGAGAGGGAAGAAGTTGGGTTAGGATAAAATGGGTACAGGGTAGGAGAGGAAAGACTTGGGTTGGGATAACATGGGTACAGGGCAGAAGAAAGTAGGAGTTGGGTTAGGATAAAATGGGTGCTGGTTAGAAGAGTGAGGGGGTAAGGGCATGAAAACCTGGATACAGGGTTAAGAAAGACAATAAAAAAGAGTTGATGTCTATTGGCAAGCACATCTTATTCTCCTCGTCGTCGTCTTCCTCTTCACCATCAACTCCTTTCCTTCTCTACATTCTGTCATCTCGTCTCGTCTCCACATTATCCATTCTTTGAGTTGTTCACAATCACAACTGAAAAGTCAAAGAAGGTCAAAATAGACTGATTAAACCAAACTACAAAAGTGCACTGGAGACCACTTGAACATGCCAGGCCCAATTTCATAGAGCTGCTTAATCGTCAAAAATAAGCAAAGCTCAAACGCTAAGGTTACCAGCCAAAACACCATGCCATGTGTGCTGCTTGCAACTGGTTTCCTGCTTATTATGCTTATTATTGCTCAGCAGAAATGTTTTGAAGCACTATTGTCTGCCTAAGCAGCACTATGAATTCCATAGAGATGCTAAAGCACAAACATTTTGTATAGTTTGCTAATACCAGAAAAAAAAGTCACCAGCCAAAACACCATGTCACACGTACCATCTGCGACTGGTTTCCCTGCTATGTTTTGCTTAGTAGAAAATTGTTCAGCCACATTTTCAAATTCAGCAGCTCTATGAAATTGGGCCAATGTCTGATGACGAAAGATGGCTTTGAACATTTTGGGTGTTTTAAAACTTTTGTATAGGTGTTCACCATCTCTTACTTAACTATACAATGCTTGACACAAACCATGTGACTTAACAACTGTCTCGATAGTCTGCGAAATTCAAATTTAAGTGAGAACTTGTGACTAAGCAAGTTCTTTTGAACACACACTATTTAAATCTAACACGGAAATGGCTTGTTCATGCTCAACTAAGGCTCAATCTAGAAGAAAAAAAAGCCATCTGAAGAGTTTCTCAGATTCAAGTTAACCACTCCTTGTTCCTTAGTGATGATTTTGATAACAAGATAATTTCACTCCAAAATGTTTTCATTTAGTTGTTACAATAACAGGGGGCGAGAGTCACTGGTGACAAAAACGTCTAAAACTGACAGGTCGTTGAAAAGATGGCCCTTCCACTTTTTGATAACCCCTGGAGTTATTAAATTCCAAGGAGCTTCTGGGATCAGTGCCCTCAGAGCTAGAGAAGTGGATCAAAGAGCACGACTGAATTTATTTGGAGAAAAAAAATACAGCATTTTTTTTTGTTTGTTAACCAGACAGACCTTCAAAAGTCTGAAGTCAGATAAAGGTTTGGGGTCGAGCGAAAAAAAAAAAATTGACTAGAGCGGGATCTGAATCAACGACCTCCGGATTAACGTGCCAGCACTCTACCAACTGAGCTTCAAAGGTCTAAGCTTTCTCATCCCTGGTAACTTAAACGCAATTTTTACCGTGCAGCTTACACCGACAGCGACAGGATGGGCCGATAAGTTTGGATCTAGGTCTACCACTGGAGGAAACAACTGCACAAATTCTAAGACCAAGGGCCTTGTCACACGAGGCAAATTTTGCAGACAACTTGGGAGGAAACCAACTGCAGTGCATGCTACAGCACCACTTTGGTAGCACATGAGTCATTAATTCAAACAATGTCTTACAATCCCCAAGAAAAATATGTGAACATTCAAAATGTGAATGCCTTTCTTCCTTGGAGATTGCCCGGAACTGGTTGCCTGTAAATTGCCTCGTGTGACATGGCACTAACAAGGACACTCGGTTAGTTGTTAGTTTTTTTACTTTTTACAAAAAATTTCAACATGAGCTACAAGGGATCACATAATAGGTCAAAAATTAGGTACATGTAAACTAAACGACAAACTACTTCATCAGACAATTTATCAGCCAAATTTTTATTTAATTAGTAGGAGGAAAAGGGCAGTTATCCTCTGGAGGAAACCTCTGGAGAAAACTTTGCAGGGTCTTAAAAAAAGAAGA
>CM021543.1:10498024-10512776 GCA_010994315.2 Pisaster ochraceus | reverse complement strand
TTAATGACATTCCAATGGACATGAAACTATGTAATTATGTTACAATGAGATGCCCAAATGTTCTACTTTGCACTCTTCATCTTCTATCATTAAGGGCTCCGCCTGGAAATCCCCTACCAGAGAGAGGTTTGCCGGCTGGGCCAAGTAGATCCAAAATATTGCAGACGGTCTCAATAATTGCGGTAATGTGATCGACTATTTGTTAAATCAAATTCTATCAGCCTTTTGGGGGTTTACAAAATTGTTGATAATTATGGTGATTTTTAAATCTTAAGTTGTTAAGTTCTGTCCTGAAGTAAGTTATCCAGGCGTCTGTTTTCTCTTAAGTGACGATGATCCCCTTCTACGGAGCCCCTTAAGGGACATTATGATGAAAACAAATTCACGTGTCAATACATAAATTGTGTCCTTTATTTTCGTGCGCCCGAAATCATTTTGTGTCCACGACGCCAGTTCTTGCACTCGAAATTAATTATTTAGTGCGCTCGAAATCATTTCGTGCACTCAAATTAAATTTATTTCGTGTGCTCGAAATCACTGATTTCGAGCGACCTGACTTTGAATGCACGAAATGAAGAACTCAAATGATTTCTTGGCATGGTAATTTGTTTTCATCATTTTGCCCTTTGGGGCTCCTGACCCTTCTCTGATCGTTTGATTTGTTGTCCTTCTTTTTCAAACAATGTGATATATTGAAAATAATATTTAACCCCCACCAAGTTTCTTTTCATTTTTCTCAACAGATAATTCTATGAGCGACCGTAAAGGCTTACGGGAACAAGGAAACTATTACTAGAACAAGGAAAGCGAACAAATTTCTGTTCCGGAAAAAATTGTGTTCTGAAAAGGCAAGTTCATTTCAAGAATCAATACTCCTCGCGAATAACCACACGCGCGAGGCTTTGAATCTCGTAAAATATCCCAACATAAATGATGGAAACTGTTTTTAAATTCAGCGTGGCCTAAGTCATTGATAATCCGCCTGTAATGAGACACAATGTCCTGAGCAGGTGAAACCAGCGTTGCATTAATTTCTGCGCCTTGGGAAGAGACTAGATGTGAATGATGCGAATCGCTACTAGTACTAGCACATTCCAATCTATAAAAAAAAACCTGTACATGATATACACGTATTAAACGATGCTCGCTTGGAACGTGTTAAAATGCTGCTAGGGGAGGTCGAGTTGACTAATATTCTAATAACCTGTAAAGTGCACTGCAACTTAACTTCTTAGGGGTTCAGCAACTCTTAAAGGAAGGGGACAAACCTTTGGTAAATCACTCCAAAAATGTATGACCATAAAAACTATTTGGTAAGAAGCACTGAAGCTGTTGACAATGAGGAATGAGGTTTTAGTGGGAGGGAGAGTTTCAAGAACATTTCAATCTGAGAAACGCTTCGGGCTATGAAACGTTTGTAAGATTGTGTACCAACTACGGATTATTCTCTCTGCGCGGACATAGCCGCGAAGTATTTATCAAACTTTAAACTACATAATTAACAACTACAGTAAAATTACCGAACCTTGTAAATAAGCACTCACATAAAAATTATGAATTAAAGATAAAAAGATAAAATTGTCAGGTTTTGGCCAGTGAGGATGGTCACTTTGCACGTGTTACTAAAACGTGTTAGCTTAATTTGTTTTTTAAATACTTCTGAACTCGGAAAGAATGGTTTTTCCGGAAAATGCAATTGTTGTCACTCGATTATATTCAGGATAAACGTGCTACGCCAAAATGTCGGCAAAACGGGCGTCAGAAGAAAACAAATCAATATCAATCATAAGAACAATATTAATGTGGCAGTTTCGGATACGAACTCTTAATCGTAATACAGACGTATAGTTCCCAGAGGCACTGCATTTTGATCGACTTGTGTAATTTTTGAGAAATTGTGCATCACCTGTTATAAGACCCCCCCCCAAAATATATGCATAATTGATGACAAAAATATATCACGCCAACTACGAGATAGTTAAGAGTAACTATAAATATAAATATAAATAGTAAACTGAAGACGAGCAGAGTATACTGTTCGAAACGTCGAGACCAAACCGGCTCTTTTCAGAGCCAACACTCCCTCAAAAGAGATTTTACACATGGTTGTACCCGCAAGTTTACTATTTATATTTATATTTATAGTTACTCTTATCCTCCACACCATGCAAAGCTTCAAACACCATTTACGAGATAGTTAACAACTGTCCATCAATAAAAACGACACATGGACCCAACATAGAACGATTAACGTCATAATTAGACAATCCAAAATATGCACGCCGCATCTAATGTTTACTCATTGTCATAAACTGCATTCTACAAAAGCACCAACAAAAAGACATTTTTCTCTTTGGAACCTTGTCGCGGGGTCATCTTTGGATCGTACAAAATGACCAAGGGCGATCCCGGCGGAACTAGCCGTTTATTTTGTCCTGCTGGGCTGCCATGGAAACGGCTTTAAAAAAAAGTGATAAATAAATAACTGATGTACAATCCTACAAATCCATCTAGTGGAGAGAAATGCCGATCTGATTGGTGGATGTGTATGAGACTAATTTAATATGACTTCATTTTCGTGAGGCTGCAACCCCCCCCCCAAAAAAAAAAAACAAAAAACAAAAAAACCACACACCCCAAAACACCATTTGCCGATTGAGTATCAAACATGTCGGTGTGTCGAGTGTAATTTACGGGATTGTTTTCCCTTGTATCTAATTTAAAGGGACATGTTGCCTTGTATTATTCGATTTTGGGCTATGAAGGCTTTTGCATTATGGTTGGAAAGCTGTTTTACAGTAGAATATAATGCTCCACACAAACGTGCCTCGAAATTGTGTAGCTTTCCTTTTACTTCGTCAACTTGGTCTGCCATTTTGTAGAACCAAGTTTGTGACTCCAGACCTTTTCGGACATTATTTTAGATCGTCTTCCGAGTTCCCTAAACTAGTGCAAAGACGTCAAAGAAGAGTCCAGTTGGCAATCGTCACCAAGAGCTTCCAGTCGTCAGCAAGCTTGGTTTTCGGAAGCCCAAGCAAGGTCGAGATGACCCGACCTATGTGTGGACATATGCTATGCAGAGACACAGGTTTTGTGACAGTAAATGAAATACACGAGAACAGGAAGATCTAGGGTTACTTCTGCAGTGACATATATCTGGCCGAGGACACCACTCGATATAGAATAATCTGACATCTAAACTACAGCCCTAGTGAAGAAAATAGCATTTTGCAGAGCCCCCCGATCAACCTTGCTTATTCTGTTTACAACAATCGAAACAGACATGGACATGCGCACAGCCCACGACAACACACAGCTCCGTGTTGCATTACACACTCTGTGGACATTCCTTTGTTCTGTAGACACTTAAGTAAAACCCTATTATCCAACACAGAAAAAAAAACACTGTGTGGACGTGTGTAAATCCACATCGTGTTTGAAGTCCCTGAACATTGTGTGGACCTCTTTTGTTCTCAGGACCACACTTCGTACAGTTTCTCCTTTTCATCCAAACTGGATCATCTATTTTTGTTGGAGCATTTCACAGGTTTTACAATTAGAGGATGGCAATTTACCCGTCAAAAAAACAATGATTTATTATATTTACATCCTAAAAGACAAATCATCATAATTTGCAAATGTTAATGGTCGTTTTACTGCAATGACAGCATCGGTGAAGCCATAAAAGACAAAAAACCTTGGCATACGCCTCGTTTCACTGGAAATTGCTCTCGTTTCATAATATTGGCGTTATTGATTTACACAACCAACCAGCTTGTTTGAATACATTGCTGTACTATCATTATTAATTTTTTGAGCAATAACAAACAGTCACGATGTCCTTCAAATGTCCGTGCCTCCCGCGTCCCAGTCAATTATTTTCACTGTTGACCCAACCCACCTGACGTAATCGTCACAGCAACCGTGGTAGCGCCATTTTGAAAGTCCCTGTGCGTTATGCGGTGTAGTGCGCGTTTTAAGCAACGCAGTGTTTAAACGCGTCCTGTGATTTGCACGTGCAGTTTTGCTTCCAAAAAAGGTGGGGGCGATAACCAAGGAAGTTGCATGCTTGAGTTTTCCTTTCTTTGATCAAGGAGTGGTTCCTATTTGCTAAAAAACTGTCAAAAAGAACCGTGCGTTTATATGTTCCAGACAAAATAATGTAGACTCCAGCTTAAAGAGTTGCCATAGTTTTGCAGCAGTTAACTCCGAAGGAAAAAAAATCTCACAGTTCCCAAGTATACTCGCCTTGGCAGGTAAAAAGGTAAAAACACATGCACATTAACGTCAACTTAGCGGTAATGGATACTTTACCCCGAGGGAAAAATGACAACATTCATGGCTGAATAGTGTTATTACTATTAGCAACCTGTAAGTGCAACTTTATTGCTGTGGGCTTTATCACTATCACCTGAGAAGGTGTGGCCTACACCCAGAGTGTATTTAGCTGTGCGTTTCAATCAAGTGTTTCGTCAGCATTATTTTTTTGGCGGAGGGATATTGTCAATGCATAAGGTATGTACCAAGCCCCCAGCTGCCAATGATACTTAACAATTTTGTGCTACGTAAAACTCAGCAAATACCAGTCAAAGATTGTGCATGTGTGACGTGTTACTTTGGATGGTAACCATATATCCCGGGTAGCGTAATTTTTGTTGTGCTTAGCAAATTGTTATGCTTAAGCAGCTCTATGAAATTGGGCCCACCCCAGGCCCCAATTTCAAAGAACTGCTTGCAGAAAATAGTGCTTAACAATTTCCTGCTTAGCAGAAATGAGCAGGGTACCAGTCACAAATTGTACATTTGACATGGTATTTCGGCTGGTAACCTTACTCTGGAAAAAAAGCTTGAAATTTCTCTTCTCTTTCTCAATATCTCATTGGTGACAAAATCACTTATAAGTCTACCCTTCTTTGGTGACGTACTCTACCCCCTCCCCCAGTTTATGAAAATACATTTCTTCTGATGATTTGATTTTGTTGCCACACTTCAGGACAAACAGATCGAGAATGTTTCCAACAGTCACATGTAGTTTTTGCCTTTCAACCCCGCCTCCCTCACTTCAAGATTTGGAAAGGGCGGGGTTGGACTTTAACACACTCCCGGATGTGCCGGTTGAATTTGAAATCGGTCTATTGAAGGAGAATTTCCCTAAAGGGTGTAATCTAACAAACAAAACATCCTTACTTCAGAAAAACAAACACCAACGCTTCAGACTTTCTATGTTACCAAAACAATTTTGCTTAAGTTGAAGTTATCACATGATCCAGATGACGTCATCCCGTCTCCCTAGGCGACGACCCTTTCGGGATTATATACTCTCCCGTCATAAAGGATGGATCAAGATTAAAAACACCGGGGAACGCAATCTTCGATAACACATCTCGCCTACAGCTGTATACCTCAAAACGAAGATATTAATTGGGCTAATAAAAACACGACATTTGATATCGCTTCGCTGCACAGTTGGGGGTACAGTGTCGACAATTTGCGTGTGTGGGATGGAGACGAACTTTCACCGATAAGAGCTCGGCGGGATGACGTTCCCGCCCCAAACACATCGTTCTGAAAATTAATCATTTGGTTTGTGATGTGTTTGTTCAAAAATTAATTATTCCGATTCGAACGCTGACGTTTAGTCCGAGGAGATGTTTGCTTTACATACTGTATGCGACTATTCTAGGGCCGCCAACATCTGCATCTTGCAATCGGTGAGATTTTGCACAACAGTCAGGGAGATATTTAGAATTACTTACAAAATAAAAAGGGAAAATGTTTCCATAATCAGGGAGATTTCCAAATGTGTCCATCAGAACAATTTGTTCACCAAAAACATGGAAAGATTGGTTTATTTTCAGGGAAGCTTCTGCAGGATCAGGGAGAGTTGGCAACTCTGCTACTCGCAAAGAGCTTTAATGCAGGAGGTTTGGTCTAAAGTGGTTATGTACAAGTCCCTTTCAACCGAATAAAACATATCACAAAACAGTAAGGTTCACCGCTAGAATGTTCAATTAAGAAAGATAATGCCTGGGTAATAAACAACGATTTTGCGTGCCGATTTCCAGTCGTAATCAATGCAACTCATTTGCAGTAAATATTTTGTGTATTTATTTTGAGAAAAAGTCTTTAAGAGTGGGAATAATATATCACGATTGTGAAAATAGCCGATGGAGTCAGTGAAAACACAGCTTATGAAGTCGGTGAAAACACAGCCGATGACGTCGGTGAAAAAAAACCCATGACGTCCGTGAAAATAACGGACAACATCAGGGAAAGCAACAGATAACCTTTTCGTTAAACACACTCGGTGACATACCTTGGTGAAAAACAGCATTTTAAAACGTCAGTACAAATAACACATAATGTCGGGGCAAAATACCAGATAACGTTGGTGAAAGCAGCATAAAAGTCAGCATACAAAGTAACACAAAGTCGGTGAAAATAAAAGATAACGTTGCTGATATGCGTTGGTGAAAGCAACATAAAAATAGTTTAAAACCCCAAGAATGTTTGTAAAATAATAGACAACGTCAGTGAATAAAACAGACAACGTTGGTGAAAATAACGTACTAATTAATATTGTTGACATATTACATAAAACACTCGGTGAAAATAACAGATAACGTCGGTAAAAACATTAAACGTTGGTGAAAAATGCCGGCAAAAGTAATACAAAATGTCAGGGAAAATAACATTAAACAGTCAGTAAAATAACATAGTATAAGGTCGGTGAAAATTAAAATGAAAGAAGTCGGTGAAAGAAACATTTTTTAATAACATCGGTGAAAAAAATACCAGGGATTTTGTTGATGGAAATGTAATCATCACACTCTAAACAGCAGAGCGACGATAAGCGCGTTGTGATGACGAACTCAGGGTCGTTCAGTTCCCACTTTATAATCACGTGGCCGGCCTTTCACTTTCAGGTTACCTTCTAATAACTGCATATTTTTATTGCTACTGTGATCGTTATCTTGTCCTCGATCAGCAACAGTTTTTTCCCCGTCTTCTTGATGAAAAATGCGAATCACTTGCGTTTTCAATTACAAGATAAGTCCTTCCGTTTGTGGTTTTATCAATTTAGATAAACAAAGGAGATCCTGTGGCGTGACAAATTGAGAAGCGTGGGAGGGGCGGGGCACCTGGGGTCTCCAAGGGGGTGGGGACAGGAGGGGCATTCAAATTAAGGTAGGATTCAAAAGGTTAGATGACTATTTGCCACAGATTTGTACATAAATTTCATGGAGTAAAGATGGTCATGGTGGCAAGTTGAAATATTTAAGCTTGAAATACTAGAGTTTCCAGAAATGGGTTGAAGATTTTTGTTGTTGTTACAAAACCGTGTTGAAACATTTAAAAACGTATGTTTTCACTATTTTTGTCAGAAATGTCGGTGTCTGTCACAAGAAATGTCTTTAAAATGAAACTAGCAATTTTTTCGGTAGAATAAAAACACAAACCCGTAGCGGAATACCTTGCGCGTGTTTGACGTAATTTGTCTTACCAACAAGATAGCTGTGTATAGAACCTTAACAAGGGACCATGCAATGCACTCTTGGTTGCAAAGACCACACGTGTTTTAATTATACAAGTTATTTAATTGGCGCATTTTTAACCCAAGTTTATTGGTCGATGAAAACCACATCAACTCTGTAGGAGTGTGCAGCCCCAGGTCCAAAATGATACAGTCAATAAAAGTAAAGGCTTTAACCTAGCAGGTAGCCTTTAACCCCCGCAGGTACCAATTTACTGCTAGCTGGGTGGTGCAAAGTACACATTAATATGACAGTAAAGTTAGTTTGATATTGGACATTGGACATTCGGATAGGTTTGTACAGCGAATATCGACGTTGCTTTTTCGATATTGGACATTCACATAGGTTTGTACGGCAAATATCAACGTCACTTTTTCGATATTGGACAATTGGACATTCACATAGGTTTGCGCCGTGAATGTGTACCTATATAGCAAATATCAATATTGGACATTGGACATTCACATAGGTTTACGGCGAATATCAACGTTGCTTTTTCGATGTTGGACAATTGGACTTAATAGGTTTGTACAGTGAATGTGTACCTATAGAACATCGATATTGGTCATTGGACATTCACCTAGGTTTGTACAGTGAATGCATACCTTGTACATCGATGCCCAATGTCTAATGTCCACTATCGAAAAAGCAACGTGTATATTCGCTGTACAAATCTACGTGAATGTCAAATGTCCAATATAAAACTAATTTTACTCTCATCACACACACACACAAATGCTTCAACGATTCTTCGATTACGGTCACTAGCAATGAAACCCGGCCCAGGTCAGTACAGGGAGCCGAAGCGATTACAGACCGCCGCGGCGCTGCTTCCAAAGGCCATTCATCGCAGCTCACGGACATAAAAAAAAATGGTGACCGTCAAAGAGGAAAATTAGAAAGCTCACACCCTGGGGATTATTATTAGAGGAAATTGGCTTGGATGCTCAGGAGCGAGATCACAAAATGCTGACAAGTGGCTCATCGAGTAACCATAGATTAGTTAACAAGGGAGGACTCGAACGAAGGACCAATACTTAATTAATGCTTCTATTTTGGAGTAAAGAAGAGTGTCCGTGTAACAATCAACCCCATCAAAAGAAGAGTGTCTTCAGAAAGGGGCGATCCGTATTATATAATCAACCCCATAAATTGCAGTGGACAATTCTGGAAAGTCAATAACATTGGCGGCATTGTGTTGGTGTAAATTTTGATTTATTTTTGTGGCATCTATAAATGTGACAACACCCATGACGTCAATTTGAACTCCCCGTTATTTGCAGTGTAGGCTACTGACGTCATGATGGGTCTTGTTATTATTAGGCTATTAAATATCTTTCTCGTAGTAAAAAAAAAAAAGAAGAAGAAGTAAAAAATATATAAAAAGGTAGTAAAAAAAAATAAAAAAATAAAAAAGCACTGTCACCCGTTAGCCTGAAGTAAGATGTATATGCTTTGTAAAGAGAAGTTAGTGAAGAAATGTCAGTTTTAGACGTGGGAGGAAAACCCCAAATGGGGAAAACCCACGCACTTAAGTACAGGGTCTGATAAAAAAACAACCAAAAAACATTTAAACCACAGAGTCTACAGATGTGACATCCAGGGAAGTTACCACTGAGCTGAATGTCCCAATCATAGAGCCAACCCGAGTGTCTTCTGTTCAAAAAGGAAAAAAGAAAATACACTACAATACAAGAAAAGGGAAAAACTACGCCTGGTAAGAGTTGGGAAATTCACCCCCGCACTCTTGTACTACAGTCCTCTCGTTATAACACGATCGTGACTGGTTAAGTTAGCTCCTTATAACAGAAACGTGTTGCATTCAGAGGACAGCAAAACAAAGAAACACAAGGCAGAAATGAGATTCGGGACTTCAGAATGTACTCTTTATAAGTAGAACCTCTTTATAACTGCTCTTTAAAGCGACGGTTGACTGCATTTTGAGCTAGATCCTTTGTCTAATTCCAAACATGCAAATAGACTCCTTGGGTATGACGTCATAAGCCCAATCAGCGTTCTCACACAGGTTAAAGTAAGACCTATCATTGGCTGAAAGCTGTGCGTGGCGCGTACACTTGTGGACGTTCCAATTGGTTGAACTATGTGATGGCGGCCTGTGTGCAAGGGGAGAGGGTGTGGTCTAATGAGACATTTAGCTTTCCGCGGAAGAATTGTTTTCCACATTGTAGTTCTCAACTTGACAAACGCCACAGTTGAGAGCATCAAATCTACATTAAAACAGACACCAAGTCACTCCAAGGCAGTGAAGTTAATAATGAGAAGTCCCCAAGATCAGCGAACGCTAGTAGTAATCCCGGCTGATTGCCTACCTTCCTAGGTTGTAGTTACTAAGCAGTATAGTCTCACGAATTCCGCAATCTACTGCGTGGCAGTAGAATATTAAAAAGCACGACAAGTTCTCAAGAACAAATCCTCAAGTTCTAAAGAAGCAAAGAAGGTATACACATAGTGCTCCTGCAAACTGAATTATACATCGATACTTCACCATGCAATATGCATCAGCGCCCATAAAGATTTAAGTCTACAGATTCCCAAGACACCGGTACATTAATTTTGATCCCTGGCCCGGGCTACATGTTTATTAGGCTGTGCAATTTAAAAGCGACTGTCAGAGAAAAACAATATAATCAAAGCGAGGTCACCATTTAGCATCAAAAGATTAAATTGGTATTAACTACGATTTCAACGATTGATAGTCAAATAAAGGATTAAAAGGCACTCAAAAAACATTTACAGAATACTTTGGGTAAATACTCCAATAAACCAAATCTAATTCTTAGAATAAGGTATTTCTAACTAATATTTCGGTTAAATCCTTACACAGATATGTGATACACGGTGTATACACACAAATCCACAGACATAAATCTTCTAATTCTGATCTACTATCAAAAAAAAAACGCCAGACACTTAAAATGAAGCCTCTTTTACCAAAACTAGTTTCAGAAGCTGAACTCATTGAGTAACAGTGACTCGCGGATTGTATGAATAATTTTGAAACGCAGAATTTTGAGCGCAGTTTTCAATGTTTTCGTCTCTTACAGGACATTCCAGAAAGTTCAAAATTAAAATCTTAAATCTCACAACTAAAAGTGTACTAAAAAAAAACACACAAAAAGTATACTTTTACCTTTATGATGTGTACCAATTTTTAATTGCTAAGCAAAGTGTGATATCGCAATACAAATCCCCAATGACGGCAATACTGACAGCTCGTCTGTAGATGAATCTCAGTTGTTTGTAAAATTCAAGCCCAGGACATCCCGAGGAAACAAGAATTCACGATACCCGGGCCCATTTTGGTCAAGTCACGTGAGCAACTGTGCAGCGATTGCCCACCTGTGGCCAGAAATGTTTCACGTGTGATTAGTAAAATTAAAATCTGAAACTGATCAGTGGAAATTCGCAGTTTACCTTGAAACAAAGTCATCAGCACAGTACTGCTCCCCGGGCAGACACTCAAGGGAAATCGAGTAAATTCAACCGCATAAAATATTCACTAAAAACAACCGACTAAAAAAGAAAAAAAAAATCAATGCATAGTTTGTCCGAGCACGACGGAAGCATTAAAGGGACATTAACAGAGAAAGAAAATCGAAGTCATAATTATGACTTTTACATCTCTCATGATATGACTTAATTGGCACAAGTCATGATTTATGCTAAAGTCATAATTATGTTTTTCTGTTATTTTTCTCAACCTTTAGAAGTACACACTAAGCTGCTAACTCTCCCTGATGCTGCAGGAACACATTTCACAGTCTCCCTGATTCTGGAAACTGATTCTGTTCCCAATTATGTTGAGCGTAATTCTAAATAAATCCCTGATTGTTGAACAAAATCTCCCTGATTGCAACTACTAGACCGTAGGCCTAAAAAAAGGGTGATTTTTTTGCATCAGACGAGTAAACCCCACAACCGAACTGACGTTTGTCCTTAAAACACATACTGTGTGCCACAGCTGCCAACATTTCCATCTTGCAATCGTGGAAGAGTTTGCACAACATTCAGGGATATTTAGAACTACATTCAACAACATGGGGGAACAAGTTTCCATAATCAGGGAGATACTCAAATCGGTTTCTTCACAACCTCTTCCCCAGGGTGTGTCGAGCAGTACGAGGTTGACTGCTCTCTCACCCTGGTATTGGAACATTTGCATATCCAAACATGTTGGATACGTATGCAAATTAGAATGGTCTGACTGCATATCGAAATTCACATCTTCGCCATAGTCTCGTGGTCCGGTACCGGATTTAGTAGTAGTACGGAAACATGTACATGTGCTAATGTAATGTTGTTGTCCAATCAGGGTCCAAGTGAGGAGTTTCCATCCCATTTCCATTCCCATCCTATTTACAAACATGGTTGGAAATAAAGTAAACCATGGGGACGAGGTTGGTTTCATCAGAACGTGGAAAGATTGGTTAGTTTTCAGGAAACTTTCTGCAGAATCAGGGAGAGTTGAAGGTTTACTTCGACAAATACAAACAATTATTAATTAGGCCTAGTCAGTTTATATTTCTGGTAAACATATATTTTAAGCCCTGGCTGAATATGACAACCCTTTTTTATCCGTTAATGCAAACTAACTGATAGGAAAGCTGTTTTGTAATCTTCATGTAGGACTGACTTGACCCCTCCTCTGTGGGGGTAAGGGCGTCTGGGGTTTGTCCTTGGTGTTGTGCAGTTTCCTTGTCCTGCCTTGTCCTTTGGGTGTACGGCGGTTGGGATCCCTGTTTTCTGAGTCGCTGTTGTCCTCCTCTTCGTTGGAATTCAGCGACGAGTCTAAAACAAAAGTCAAAACAACAAAGCAAATTGAGCATTTAGAAAACTTGAATCTCAATCATTGCACCGCGAAAATAAAGTGAGGTACTAAGGTGAAAATATTTAGAGGCAAGGACCTTAGATTTACTTTATTACTGCGCTCTTCACTGTGCGTTAAACTTCAACAAAATTGTCAAAATCAACAAAATCGTTAATATTTCATTATGACTTATAGAATAAGAAAAATGTTCAACTGGACATTTTTCTTTTAATAAAAAATAAATCAAAACCAATTTTACCTAATCATCGTTAACTAATCATCGTTTTTGTTGTCTCTATTTGTAATTTTTTTTACCCAAAACAATTTAGTTTTTCGGAAAATTTAAAGGAAAATATGAGCAACAAAAATATAATTTCACATTATATCATTTATTACCGGGAATATCCAGATGGTCGTACTACTCTGGTTTCTTTGTCTTTTCTCTTGCTCATCGTACGTCCATTAATGTGAATTTAGTACATTTTCATCATATTTGATTTGATTTGATTTGAAGGATAAATTTGGTTTTTACAAATCTGTAAATAAATACTTTTTATCAATAACAAGTAGAATAGTTCTCATAATTGTTTTTTTTTTTTTAATGGTTGAACTTTAAACTGATTATGTTGTAGGAATTTGGCTCTATCAATTATAAGGCATATATGTCAACCCCCTTGATTTTTTTGATTTTTTTTAAATGAAACAATAATAGTAAATACGTACATGTAAGTAAATAGATACAAATAAATATATAAATAAATAAATAAATAAATAAATAAATAAATAAACAAGCAAACTTAACAAAAACAAACATTTTGTGGCCAATGCCAATTTTCCTAAAACTTAAAAATTCCAACAAATATTTCTTAGGAAAATTCAGCATCAGCCACAATATCTTTCAACAGGAACAACAAAGCAAGGAGCAGAAATGTTTGTGTCGTGTTTTGGAATAACACTCCGACACAGATCTGCTCTTCAATTGCCCCAAAAGGCGAACAAATCATTAAATCCAACACGTGTTCATGAGAATTCTGTCATAAAAAAGGGAGCATACAATTTTAGCAGCAAGCTCTGTGCATGTTTAACATTACGCTCTTACACCGTCTCCTCTTCAACTGCCCCTAAAGACAGGTCTTTTTTTTCAGAAAAAAAAGAAGAAGATACCAGTCGATTAGGTGCCCCAATCAAACAAATGCTTGTGCTGTGAGAATCAGGTTTCCGAGATGATAATAGGTAGTAACATTAACTTAGGTTCATTAAAACAAATATTTATTACGCCCTAACACTATATATTCTTTCAATCGTCACCAAAAGGCAGGTCTTCTCTCAGAAAAAAAAGCAGACAATCAATACATGGGAGCAAATGACTCCATCCAGCACATGCCAACGCTACCGAGCATCTTGAGCAACTCAAGTGTGATCATGTCACCATATATACACCGTATCTCAAAGAGACAGGCATGATATCTTGCTGTTGGGGACAACAGTAGGAAAATTTGATTCCACGCAAAGGTTAACCTAAGCTTTTGTGGACTTTTTTTACTATTTACTATCTACTATTACTATTTACTCACAATCTTGCTGAATTTTGCGAGGGCAAAAGAATCGAAAATCAGATTAGAGTAGGGAGAATATCATGTCTGGAGAGAAGAAAGACAGAGAAAAAAAAACTGCGCAAGCTTCTCCCATGGTGGTTCAACTTGACACAGGATGAAAGAGACCGTTACCACGACAACGCATCCAATCCACTCCTCTAATTCCATTTCACTTGGCAAGGTTTGGAATTTGTCAAGACGGAGCGGAGCCTGTCCTCAGCAAAACGTCTTTTCTTTTCCACGGTACAATGTCTCATGAAGGCGAAGATCTGCTTGATCATATTACAGGGGCAGTGGCTACGGTGTATTGTGATAAATCACTGTGTTATTTGGTTAACAGTGTTTCGAGGTTGTCACGACCGTGGCCGACGGATACACGAAATCCTTCAATCCACAATAAATACAGGCATTACGTTTCACAAGTAAGTCCTCTCTTGCAATATAGTCCTTTCCCAATAAAACTACATTTCAGTCCTACACAGGGAAGTATCAAAAGCAAATCCATTTACTTTTCAGGAAAGTTTAAAATCAAATTATCGAGAAATTTGTGCCAGGCTCGTTATAAAACTGTCCCCTCGATGTTTTGTTCCCCTCCCGTGGGTGGACTAATGAAGTGTAAATCTTGTCAATGCTGTACTGACTGCTGAAGGGCCACTCTAAAATTACAATTCCTCCAAGAAGCTTGAATCTGTATACATGTACGTGAGTGTTCTTTAGAAATGAAGGGGGTTTCGGAGATGGGGGTGGAGTCACGAACGAAAGAAACGCACAGCCTTGAACTTGGTTCTTTAAAG
>CM021543.1:10474215-10491387 GCA_010994315.2 Pisaster ochraceus | reverse complement strand
TGCATCCACTGAACAGCTCACGCAGTTGTGCTCCAGCCCCGACCCCCCCCCCCTCGAATCCCCCGGGGGCAAGACGGCCCTTTAACTCAGCGCCCGTTCAGTGTACATGTAGGCGGGTGTTAGGCATGCGTCGGCTAGTGATTGCCTTGCCACAAGTTGGGCGCTCAAAAAACAAGCGCATTTATTTATAGGATTGATTTGATTGTGGCTTTCACTGATAGGCTTGAGGCAATGAAATTGAACCATTGAACCCAGGGAGCGAGAAGAGACGAGGGATGAAGACAGAGTATTACTGGCGGTGAGGGAATCCTCTAATGACATTCTTGACGACTTCTTCTCCAAAAAAAAAAAGACAGTTTGATTTGGCGTTGATTTGATAAAATCGAATATACATGGTGATTATTTAAAACGCTTAGAGTTCAGCAATTTGGTTTGGATTCAATTAATTTCTAGTCCAGAGATGCCAGCACTTGCATCTTGCAATCAGGGAGGTTTTTTTTTTTAGAATTACATCAAACATAACAGTGGACAAAGTTTCAGAAAGATTTTTCAAATTAGTTCATCAGAACATGGAAAGATTGGTTTTATTTTCAGGGAACTTTCTGCAGAGTTTGGGGGCCGGGGGAGGGGAGGGCCGGGCAGTACCCCCAGGTACTCCCCCAGGAAACAAATCTTGATAGTGCTGACAAAAAAAGACAAAGAGGACAATTTGTGTTTGTATTAATCAAAATGTAGTTAACGATCGCAATCGGGATCAATATCGCGGCCACAAAATGGCATAATAGGATGGTGGACCCCAATAGCGTACCCCTTTCAAAATAAATCATGACCCCCCCTCCCCCTCGCCCACTGACAAAGCCATTCCCCCTGGGCCCCACCCCCAATCCCCCGCTTAAAAGCAATGCGCCCCTGTGCCCCCGTTAAAAAAGTCCTGGCTACGCCGCTGTTTTGCATAAATCAAGCAATATGGGGAAGATTATTTAACTCCTCGTCACAATGCCGACTTCTCTCTCAATTTGCGTGAGTTAACCACTTAGGCCTATCAACTACAAACGACACTCGAGAGCACTCAACAAAAACACATGGTGAAATAACAACCGGTTGGCAAAGAAGTACGTGTAAATTGACACTTGTGTTACACTTGAAGACGTTGTAACTTTCACATTTTAAAAATCATCGTCAGAAATCGAGGAGAGCTGCGCATCCAGACAGTCTATAAAAAGATTTTGTTGTGTCAACTTTTGTTCGTCTGGAGACAAGCTGGTGTTCTAATAAATCGCCGAGAATCGAGACAGGCGTCGGGCAGCAGCACGTAATCTGCGCAAGAATTCCCTGGAAGGGAGCTGCACTCCCGTGTCTTAAAGATTGAGATGTAACAGTCGAGATGTCGACGTACTGCGATCTGTCAGCGTGACTCCATGATTTTTTTTGTCGTGAGGAAGTTGATGATGCTTTGTGTACTCTGCATCAGTAATATGCGGCTTGCTGTGGTGGAACCATTGACTTAAAGAGGAGCTCCAAGGTTAAATTCAGTTTTGTGATCCGCTCATTTTCAAATAGACTGAGATCTTATAGAAATAGGGACAACAATATTACAAGTCTCTATCCTTATGTTCAAATGCTGCAAAATGCCACTGTTATTGATACTCTTCAAGTGCATTTTTTGTAAAAAATAAAAAAAAACTTTCGATGACGTCACATTTCAAATATAATAGTCTGTACATTTTGTGTACAAAAATTGTTTAGTCCTTTCCTGAATTTTGATGATATTCAATCAAAACAGCACCGAGTTTGTTCTTTTGACTGTACTGGCGCAGCAATTCCCCCCTATCCGATGGCATATTGTTTCAAAATTCGCTCTGGAAGAACCACCACAACTCCTACATAGAGTCCTGTTAGGGGCTACAAACCTAACTGGATTGTATAGACCTTAATTATGCACATGACGTCATTTCAGCAGGGCGCCCTCGCCTAAAGGTCAAAAGGAGGCTGTTCATTGGCCAATCCCGTGCGCCGCGCGTACAAATCGGTGCATTTCGATCGCATCGTCAACGTTTTACCGCTAAGATGGCGGCTGGATAACGTCGATGCATAAGGTCTATTCCCACCAAGCATTTCAAATCTTACGAGCTCATTGGCAAAACAGCTGAACGTTTATAACCGCTGATATAGATATTGTCAAGTGTCTACTGACCTGCTGACCGGCCTCCGATGTCCCTGGCCCGAGCTGCGGCCGACGCTTTACTGGCCTTCTCTACCACTGCCTCGTCGTCCACCCCTTTAGTGTGACACTCGTTGAGTTTCTGTTCAAAGTCATCCACTATGACCTTGGGGGGAGAACCATCAAAATATTCATATCAATTTCTATTTTTGAAATTGTAACAACTATTTTGGTTCTAGGAACTTCTTGATTTGATTATATTATTATTACAAATGAAAAAAATTAAACCAACGGGGAGTGGGGAATGTTAGGCACCATTCAGATTTCTGGCAATAATCAACTCAGTTAACAGGTTAAAAAAATGTTTAACAAAATACAAATAAAGTTGACAAAAACCAGTGACCTCTTTTTGCTAAGCAGATTTCTATCTGTCTGTGCAAACCAATTTTGTTGTGCTTAGTATAAATTAATGGTAATTAAATAACAATTTGTAATGTGCCAAATCAATCTAATAACTAGATGGTCATGGTGCGGAAAGGTAAAAACAATTAGAAATCGGGTAACACAACATAATGAAAAGTAACAAGTAAAGAAACAACCAATTCAATAGATGAATGCTGTCTTGAAAACACATGTATAAAATCGGGCCGGTGGACCCTATTCACTAGGGCACAATTTCATAGCGCTGCTTCAGCACAAAAAGCAGGTAAGCACAAAACAATTTTGCTTACCAGAATAAGGTTATCAGCCAAAGTACTTCCCCTACCTGAACTGTCTGTGCCTGGTTTCCTGCTAATCTTTTCTTAGCAGAAAATTAATTAAACAAAGTTTTCTGCTAATTAAGCAAAGTTTTAAGCAACTCTACGAAATTGGGGCCAGTTCATCGGTCAGATACATTACGGAGCCGGCAAATTTTACATCTTGCAATCAGGGAGATTTTGTACAACAATCACGGAGATATTTAGAATTACATTCAACATGATAGAGAACACAGTTTCCATAAACAGGGAGATTTTCTAATTTGTTCATCAGAGCGTGGTAAGATTGGTTTATTTTTCAAGAAACTTCTTCACAACCAGGGAGAGTTGTTAGCTCTGACAAAGTCCCTCAATCTAAAGTACCTTCATTTCTGGTTTAGCGAACTTCTTGGCCTTGGAGAGGATGGAGGTGAAGGAGGAGAAGACCTCAGTGTCATGGAGCTTGTCGGCGAAGCAAGTAAAGTTCTCTTGAAGACGGCGGATGCACTTCTCGCTCATATTGAGAAGGTTCAAGCAGAAGGCCAAGTCTTGAGGCTGTCTGTCAGTCCTGAGGGTTGGAGTGTGGATTTTAATTTTTGGAAAAAAAAGAAAAGAAAGAATTTTTTTGAAAATTGAAAGAGTTTTGATGGCATGTTTTTGAGTCTGCAAATATAAAATCAAAATTTTCCAAACGATACCTATTTTTCATTGTTAAATAAGTAAAAAACAAAACAATTAAGACTGAATAATAGCATTTGACTTTAGTAATAATACAAACTTTCAGTGTATAGCAATGTAGATATTGAAATTATATGAAACAAGTTTATGTAAATTTTCCTCCACAAATTTCGTAAAACGACACCACAAAATTATCTATAATCTGACAAAGGTTGGTGAGTCTGCTTTGTTCATGATACAAAACTTCATCAACAGAGCAGGGCCCAATTTCACGTAGCTGCCTCAGCAGAAAATAATTGCTTAACAGTTTTCTGCTAAGCAAAATTCAGCAGGACACCAGGCAAAGGTTGTGCATGTGACATGGTACTTTGGATGGTAACCTTATTCTGGTAAGCATAAAGTTGCTGTGCTTAGCCACTTTGTGTGCTTAAGCAGCTCTATGGGGCCAAAATTCATGACTCTACTCACCACAGAATTCTGCGCTTACCCTGTAAAATGGGTGATTCTATGGGCTTCAAGTGCAGAATTTCGCGGTGAGCACTGCCATGAAACTGGGTCCCGGTTTCCTTGTTTTGTATAGTTATTTTTGTTAGTTCTTATGGCTGATTATCCAAGTTAGCCTTCTAACATCTTAGGCTGTTGTACAGAGTGTGTTAATCCCCTTTGCTAACGAACTCTAACGAGCTTCTTGAACAGAGTCAAGCAGCAAGATTACGAGCAGCAGGAGGAGGATGTTCGTCATCTCCACTGCCACAACAATCCTGAACTCCTTACCATCTCGGGCAGTGAGCGACCGGGATTAAATCATCACATGTACCGTCTAATTGTTGTGAGACGCGGCAACATCTGAGGAGATTCCTCATCAAGGTTCTCCTCTCCACCTCGACCCATTAGCCCAACCCAAGACAAGACAAATTAAAGCTTCGCCGAGGAGGAGCAGCTCTCCCACACGCCAAGGTGTACTTATGGTAATTTCAAGAAGGGAATTAATGTACCCCATGGAATGTGCTGGTGTGATTTAACCCTTGCAGGATCGGACAGGCAAATAGGAAAGCAATTGAACTAATTCCAACGACCCTCAGAGAAAATAAACATATACATCTGAAAATGGTGTGTCCAGGCAGGTTCTGAAAGTTCATGCTGAAGTGGTACACACTCTAATTGGTAGAGGCTTAAACGAAAGCGGTTTATGCAATATGCATCAGTGACGATTCTCTCTCTCTCCGTTCAAAGGGCCAGAAATGATTGCTTAACAAATTTCTGCTAAGCACAATTGAGACGGGAACCTGTCACATTTTGTGTATATGAAAAGGTATTTTGGCTGGTAACCTCATTCTGGTAATCAACATTTTGATGAGCGTAGCTTCTTCTTTGTGCTTGGGCAGCTGTATGAAATTGGCGCCTGATTAACTTGACCCAAGTGGAACATGTTCCTGAAAGCTACATGCACATCATCAAAATCAATATTGGACCTTGTAATAATTAGTGGACTAATGGCAAGAAAGAGTCCAATGGGCAAATATTCTCGAAACCAAAACAAGTCATGCAGCGTAGTACTTTGAGAAATTTTACAAAACCCCTCGAATTCTAAACCAAAAAGTGAAAAGTTGATGAAAAAATACAAATATTCTAGGTCCTGCGATAATAGCTATGAAGGTCCAGTAAAATTTACGGTGGTCCAATAAAATACCTGTGTTTTAGTGGATATTGTCTTGAAATTCATACCTTTTGATAAACAGGTTTGATTTACAAACAAGTTTGATATCAACTCCACAGATACATTACATCATTCTTCAATAATAAAAAAACACACTAATTATTCTCTTTAATCTGAATCAAATTCCTTGCCCTGGCGAAGAAGAGAAAATAAGGGGGCGGGAAAAATCCTCCAAATCCACTTGCAAGTTGAAACCAAACAATAAAACGGATCCTTGCTTTACTTGACCTTAAAAAAAAAATAATGAAACGACAAGTATATCTCTCCTCGAATGACTAAAAACACATCCAGAGACCTGCACAGACCTTTGACCGACTTTACACACCAAATCCTGGCGTTATTTTCACGAGAGTAATCTATGCCTCACAGTCTTCAATCAATTGATGAGCTCGTGCGAGGACACTAAAGCGGCTTCACCTATATGAAGCCAGAGGCCAGAAAGGAGACCACCGCCGAATCAAACACGTGGAAAATGGACGGTCGGGGATTTCCGGCGAGTGACCGTGGATTAAAGGGCAGTGTGATCTCAGTAAGAGGGTTATTGAAACGCTTGTAAAACTATAAGCGAACCCGTTCTGCTTATAGAATGTTGCCCAGGGTTTCAGGCTAATGCCTGGGCCCTCTGGGAATGGCTCTTTATTTTTTACCCGAAGCTTGAAAGCAAGTGGCTATCGATAAGAAATTCGGCCGAGAGACCACAAAGCTCGATTTCACAAAGAGGCTACATGTAACTGTAACCTCGCTCAAAATGTGCGAATAAACCTTTACTGCTACGCTAAGTGTGATGCCCTAAAACCACTCTGGTCTACTGACGACGCATCTTTAGATCAGAGCTGCCAACATCTGCATCTTGCAATCAGGGAGATTTTGTTCAACAGACAGGGTGACTTTTAGAGTTACATACAAAATAAAAAGGAAAAAGGTTTCCATAATCAGGGAGATTTTCAAATTTGTTCATCAGAACAATTATTTTTTTCATCAGAACATGGAAAGATTTTGTTCACTAAAACATGAACAGTTTGGTTCATTTTCAGGGAACTTTCTGCAGAATTAGGAAGAGTTGGCAGCCCTGGGCCAAAATGTCAAAACAAGTATTTAAAGCAGAAAATAGTGTTCAGAAAGATTTTCTGCTAAGCATAAAATATGCTTGGAACCAGTCAAGAACAATACATTGTATTTCAGCTGGTAACCTGCTTCTGTTTAGCCGGTTTTGTTTGTGCTTAACAGCTGTAGAAAATTGGACCCAATCAGTGACAGAGTCAGCTTATAGTATTTGCATCACTCACTATTGTTTAAGGAAGTGTTATTCCTTTAATGTTTTTTTAATTTTTTTATCTCCCTGTGGTTTCGCTACAAAAACATATATTTAAGTAGATTTAACTTTTCTTGTTCACTCATTATCGCTAAATCAAAGTCTCAGATGGAAATTCCACGTTTTTGTTTGAGTAAACCTCAAGGATACTTCACAATCTATATAAAAATGAAGCTAATTGCCGAGAGCGTCCTCGTCGCTATAGTTTATTCAAGGAGGCCGGCAGGGAGAGATGGTTCCAAGACGTTAATTAAGGCTTAGTGGAATGCTGTTAGAGTCAATATTGATGGTTTCTCAATCAAGTTGATGGATGTTGTTGTATACGCTGAGAATCAAGATGAAATCTCATTGTGTACTCAAAGAATCAAGCATCTTTTTTTTGGTACTCCCTACTCAAACACAAATTACCCAGTGCTTTCTGACATAGCCGGTACCGGAATTGGCCTGGCCTCGATAACCACAAAGAGCCAAGATTGATCTTACAAATTGCGCACCAATCTTAATTGCTTAGATGCGTGGGATGTCGTAATTCTGATTACTACGGCGATGTTGATAACTCATCTTGAGACTAGTGTTTTGTAAAACCGAGAACTTGGAACTTCATCTTTGAGAGGGTGAGGCGATTTTCAATGTGCAAAGAGCGTTTCCATTAAAAACTCTAAGAGCAGGGGTCTCCTCATGCACAAGCTAGCGAATTGCGTGCTGATAATATGCACAAATTTCGGCCGACAGGCAATGACAGGCAAAAGAAGAAGAAAAAGGGGAAGAAAACAAAACAAACCCCCAAAACTTTCACAATAATAATCAAAAGACAACTATATATGGAGTGCTCAAGACTACACTGTACGAATTTTAAAACAAAGATAAACACCAAGTAGAAAACATTCCGAAGACCTTGTTTCAATTCAGCCTGCTTCGGTCAAACATCAAAAAATTTTGGACTTTGGAAATTTGAGACTTGTTAATTCGGTTCCCCAATTTCATAGCTGCTTAATTTCGAGCACAGAAAGTAGCTAAGCACAACAACATTTCGCTTACCAGAATAAGGTTACCAGCCAAAATACCATGTCCCATCTACCACCTGTGACTGGTATCCTGCTCATTGTTGCTTTGAGCAGAAAAATGGTAAGCAATATAATTTGCTGTTTAAGCGGCTCTATGAAATTATGCTTACCAGAATAAGGTTACCAGCCAAAATACCATGTCAGCTCATTGAAATTGGGCCCGGGAGCCCGTAAACAAATTGTCTCTATTCCCTGCTGTGAAGTACAATGCACAAGGGCAGTGAGAACACTAGCTGTAATCATTTAGGCAGCCTCTGACCAATAATGTGTGGGTGGAATATTGTCTATTAATTTATATGCCGTGTGATAACTACAAGCGCTATAAATACGTATCAAGCTTGCTCTTTTGATTCCCTACACTAATGTGCTTCCCAGGTCCTGCTGAACCCCCCTCCAAACAAAGGCTACCCGGGTGGGATTCGAACCCACCACCCACACCCACAGTCGCATATTACATGGAGGATCACACCAAATTAACATACTGTATATAAGTAAAGCAAAACATTACAACTAACAAACAAAACACAACACAACAACTAATTAACAAACCAAGATACTGAATGAAATGAAACATTTCCTTCATCGAGAATTTCAAAAGTGAGTAAGGAGAACTTTGTTGAAAGTCTTGAACTTTGTTGAAAGTCTTGTTACAGAGTTTGCCCTTAACTGTTTTTAGTGTCTTGGCCAGCAGGACCAGCTAGCTGGTCATTTCAATTCGTCTGTCCGCTTTTTCACTAGTCAATATATTTCAAATGAAACATGGATGCCGGACCGCTTGGTCAGAATTTTGACCTGTCCTCGGGTGTTTTAACTGGCATTTGGCCAGCGGACCAGTTTTAAGAGAGAATGCTGTTGTAAGTTAATATGCAAGAAAATTGAAGGCTTATTTTAATTTTTTTTAGGGTGGGGGAGTTAGAGGGGCGTTGATCTCTTACCTTGTCGCCCGGAAACGGTGGCACAGCTTCTCCACCAATGACTCTGCTTGTCTGTCTTTCTGGATGAATGCAAACACATACCTGTCAATAGGACAGAAGGGACTCGTTAATTAAACCTTACTTACTGCCTGGAGTGCTTTCCTAGGATCCTTCCTCCACTTTAACAAAATCCAGCACCAGTCAGTAACTCAACAACCAACATGTTGGACTCTGATTTGGTGGTATGCCTGATCCCATGTGAAGCACAATCAGTTTACTAGTGCAGTCCCCAGTCCAACACCGAACTGTAAATGATTTCATCTTTATGTTTCATTTTATTTTAAGAAAAGTTCATAGAAATAGATAAATAAACAAATAAATAAATAATTATATTTTTGTTTTGTTATAGTTTGTTGCATACTGGCCGCAATTCATGCATATTGGAAAATTTACCAGAATAAAATTGGAACCTATGACCTTTGTCCTTTGTTAAGGGATGGGGGTAGGTGTGCGAGTCAGAAGTTATACAACTATTATACTGTCGTATAACCAGAACAAATACAATGTCACTAAAGCACAAGGGCAGACCTATGGTATTGGTACGGTAAATACATGTAGGCTTTATTTAATATCTAATATTTTTCAAAACAATACTGCAATTTTTTTCTGATGGAAAAAACAAAAAACAAAAACAAAATAAAATCAGATTAAAGTAGGATGTATATCGAAACTGCTGTCAAACACAGAAAGAGAGGAATGTTTCAGGCACAGCAAGAATTTCAACTTGTTTTTTTCAATTTTCAGTGGCACAGTTGACAACCCCCCCCCGCCCCTCCCCTCAAAAGAGACAATCAGCTGATCTGCCAGTAAAAGGTTGCATTCCTAAACATATATATATATATAAATCAATTTGGGGGGATTTAAGCTGGGACACAATAACATCATGTATACATTTATGCGGCCACAGGGAGAACAAGAAAGTGTTTGGTACAAACAGAGTTTCACAAGTGCAAAGTACATCTGCAAGGACTGATTTATCACGACTTATTGAGCAACAATTCCCATGGTTGCTCGCAAATAGTGTGTCGATATATACGAAGTCCACTTATAAAGACATCCAAGTTTACTGAACTATTTTCTTCCCGGTCATGAAAGTCACCCCGGGACGATAACTCGGGCAAAGTACAAACATAAAAAATACATAAATCTCTCTCCAGATGCAATGAAAAGGGTTTTTAGGATGACAGAAACATTGACAACATGTGTATCGATCGCGACTGAAATCCCGACTCCCTTTTGGGGAAGATCAATCTGTAAAAACATTCAGAAAACTGAACTGTTGACCAGACACGGAAACCCAACCCAGACAACTGAACCTTTATCAATTCAACCGCTCAATGTTAAAAAACAAAACAAAACAAAAACCACCCCATACCCCACTCTCCATCACTTTAAAGTTGAAGAATATAGCATCACAGATTATTGATCGCGCCAAGAAATCTCGATTCCCCAGGGGTCTGGAAATTGTTTCTTTTAAAACGAGCAAAAACATCCAGCTTCGATGGCATGTAGCAGAGTCAAGAAACCCATCGCTAGATAACGACAGTATACTTTAGAAGCAGGCTCCAGAGTTCAGACGGTTTTCAGACGGCTCGAGTGAGGACTATGCCGGCCGACCATAAACCCAACGTCCATGTATCAATTGATTTTTTTTTTTTTTACATGTTCTAAAATGGCTCAGTGGGGATTAAGGCTTTCCCTTACACATTACACAATTGCACTTGCAGGGCATCGAGTTCAAACACATTATCTCCTCCACGGTTATGTGAGATTGCTCGCTTGCGGCGAGAGTGTTTCGTTTAGAACCCTGCGAGCTTACACTGCTCAAGTTACACCACTCATTCTGCAGGGTAGCTGTTTGCCGACAGTCGAGGGAGTTATCAACAATATATTTTTTACACATTTTTGAAGTTATTTTCTCTTCTGAGTGTCTGCAGGATTATCACTTATACAAATAAAAAACAAATCAAATTTTTGTTTTCTTTTTTGAAAAAAAAAGAAGAAAAAGAAAACCCAACTCATCTTCGGAGGCTAGCTGTTTTATTTAATCATGTTATTTATTAATTTTGTTTTGCAGTATATGACCCTCAGGGATTTGTAAACAAAGGCATTGTGGTGAAGTGCATGTTACTCACATGGACGAACAGGTTGAACAAAGATGCTCAGACACCTGACATTAATTTGTTTGCATTGATAAGCGAGTGGACTGTACAAAACATGAAAAAAAATTTGAGTAAAAAATCAATTAGTTATTAAATGATGTGATATTTTGAGGTCGGCTACAGCTGGTGTGTTGATGTGCGGGTCTTTAAAGGGTAACTGCAGACCTGATTATGGAGAAAATCGCCTCCATGCCCCTGGTCATTGCCTTGATGCCCCTGGTCATTGCCCTGGTGCCCCTGGTGCCCCTGGTCATTGCCCTGGTGCCCCTGGTCATTGCCTTGGTGTCCCTGGTCATTGCCTTGATGCCCCTGGTCATTGCCTTGGTGCCCCTGGTCATTGCACTGCTGGTGCCCCTTGAAATGTTCCAGTACAAACTGCATGGGTTGTGTATGGTGGCACTGTATGCATTCACTACTAGTATCAGATACTGTAGGCTGGCATAGTTTATCTATCATTCAAAAACCTGTGGATAATATTGAAGGGTCAAACAGTAGGAGGGTTGACTGACTGTGTACTGTGCAGATGAGTTCACCACATAGCATATTGCAAGCTGGCATATAGTTTATTTGCCAATCTAAACCACAGGAGATGATATTGAATGATCAGACAGTTGGAGGGTTGACTGTGTACCATGTGTGTGTGTAGATGCTTTCACCACATGTGCAGATGCATTCACCACATGATAAAATACTGCAGGTTGACCATAGTTCACCACATGATATCATATAGCAGGCAGTGGCATAGTATAGCAGTCATTCAAAACCACAGTGGATGATATTGGATGATCAGTAGGAGGGTTGACTATATAACATGTGTGTATGTATAGTCAACCCTCCTACTATGTGTGCATTCAACACATGGTTCCATTTATCTGATGCAGGCTGGCATATAGGGCATATGTAATTATTTGTCATTCAAAACCATAGTGGACAACTTTGAATACACAGAGTAGTGAACTTGCAATTTTAAATATCATAAATTTCGGTGTGCTCCCTGGCTATACAGTAGTGACAGGTTTAATGGCTGCTGACTGGCACCCCGAAGAAAGATATTGACAAAATAGGGAGACTGCCAACAATAAGGCTATAAATGGTTCAGTTTGTAGAGCCCGGGCACAGACGTCCCAGGTTCAAATCCCACTCTAATAAATTTTTCTTTACTCAACTCAAAATTAATTAAAATGTACCCAGTTAGTTTTTCCTTGTGGTTAATTCCTTAAATTTAAAAAGCTTTACAGCTAAGTTGATTTTAATTTTTTCATTCTTATTGCCAAACAACAAAGTTGGAATGAGCCAGCAAATGTTTTTGATTAAAACTGAATATTTCAAAAGTATATATTATATGAAAAATTACACATATCTTAGGACCCATGAAATGTTTCTGGAACATGTTGAATGGTGGCTCTAGAAGATCATAACAGTTGAAACATCGTCTCAGATAACCCCCCCCCCCAAAAAAAACAAAAAAAAAAACAACAACAACAACAACAACAACCAAAAAAACAAAACAAAACAAACAAACAAACAAACAAAAAATCTAAACCAAAACCAAAACCCACACACAACAAAATGTCTTCAAATTGATTACTTTGGATTCCTAACCATGTCATCTTTAAATGTCAATCTAACATCTGTGTGGTCTGGCGTCATCTTGAAGACATTCGGTTTTTTGGGGGTTCAATTAAGGAAAGTAACATTAACCCTATACCCATTGTCAAAACATATGTTTGGATGTCCCATCCGGTAACCTCAAGACGTTCCGAGATGAACGTGCACATTCTACGCTTAACCCTAATCGGTTAACGACCAAACACATTAACATGTCATCGCTGTCTGCCCGATGGCTAACGGCTGTCGCAGTGAGGAGATACGTTCTAGCCCAGCTGAATGGTGACAATAATACCGATGGAATTATCTAGCATTTCTGCTTTATTATTTGAGGACGAGAGAGCCAGGTGGCTTTTACATTACAAGCTTGCCTCATAAAAATGGATTTTGATTGTCCAGATGGAGAGGAGGGAACCAAACTCTTTGACAAAAAAAAAATGTATTTCTCCACGAACCAATTCCTAAATAATCAACTTGTTTTCAAGCTGAATTTCTGCATAAAAATATGTTTATCATATAATAAATCAATAGAAAAATAGATACAAGTCCTAAGTATGACTTATAAATGCTTAGTTATAACTCATAATTATTATAATAAAAAAATAATAAAAAAATTATCACTGTCTCTTTAACACTTCCGCACAGACACGCAATTGCAGTTTGTTCAAACCAAAAAACTAAAACAAAAACATTGGGGGGACAATGCCAAGACTTAGTCTTGAAATCAATTCGGTAATTGTTGTGCGGTCTAGTTGCGGGGACGGTACACATATCCTCGATCCCAATATGTGTGTGAGTCAGTCGCAGTTAGAGCTGACGGACCTTGCCACGAGCTACCACGACCATTGCATGAATGTACAATCGCACTGTGACTGTTGCATGAACGGCAGGATGTGTGTTTGTAATAGGCAGCGCTGGCAGACAATTAGACACTGACTAACGACTTGTCATAAAGTCTAAGGAAGACTTTGTCCTGTGTTTTTCTCTTTTCAACGCCGCAATCGAACAAGGAAATCAGCTGACCGCCTCATTGCATTCCTGCTTATCCAAGCCCTGCTGCAAACATTACCGCGCATCTACTTTGTTTGTGTCAAAGCGTCGCTACAATATTAAAGAATTCAGCCCAGACACTCCGTTAAATATGTGTCAAGAACCAGGTCTGAATATTTGTTAAATTGCAAGGTCTGTTCCGCAGGGACATCTCCGAAACGGCTGTAACGCCTCACTATGTGAAACCCAACACCTTGTAGAAATACTCCTTGCACATTTAAAACCAACCTACCTCTTGCTCCAGGCAAGTATCTACAGCTACAAGGGGGAGAAGACGAGATACTATCACCTCATGAGCCTGCCTCGCCGCCTCTCTGCGGACAGGGTTTTTTTTTGCAACAAACTGCTATCATCTGCTCAAATTACCACGAAGCAGTGGGCAGCTTGTTCCAAAGCAGACAACAATAATTCTAGAATGCATTGTGCCAACATCTCCGATCTAAAAGC
The DNA here is from genome assembly GCA_010994315.2 of Pisaster ochraceus. Classification (NCBI taxonomy): domain Eukaryota; kingdom Metazoa; phylum Echinodermata; class Asteroidea; order Forcipulatida; family Asteriidae; genus Pisaster; species Pisaster ochraceus. The sequence goes on along the minus strand of CM021543.1, from coordinate 10,477,477 downwards.
CTTTTGTGTGCGACACAATTTTTTTAAAATATATTCTTCAGCGCCGTTTGATGCTCGAAAAGGTAACCGAAGGATTTCATTTTGATTTTATTCACTCCTTGGTCTTTCTTCTGGTTTTTAATTTTTTTTTTTTTTGAGCAGAGGTTTCTGAGGGAGGATTTTATTTCTTGCAAATTGCTTGATTTCCATCTGGATCGAAGCTTGATGTTTGGATGGATGACAGCAATGGACCGTATAAACAAGGATTATTTGTCAGTATTGACCCAATTCAGTTGACGTACTCGCCCTATAAATCTTGGTAGCGCCAATTTGGGGTCAGATTCCCAATGTATTTACCTGTGCAGCGCAAATTTAAGGCAAGGCAAAGAAACGATTACTTTTTCAACTTCTGGGGATCAATTTCATAGAGCTACTTAAAAGAAGCTAAGCTGCTTACCAGATTAAGGCTACCAGCCAAATTACCACGTCACATGTATCATTTTGGACTGGTGCCCTGCCCATTCTTTGCTAAGAAGAAAATTGTTAAGCAATGTTTTCTGCCTGAGCAGCTTTATGAAACTGGATTCTGGTGAGTGTAACACCTGAAATTAAAGGTTTCTTTTGGGAACAGTATCCTCAGTGCTAGGGAATCACATGTAGACCAAAGAGCATGATTTCTTAATCTGAAGAAAACAACAGCTATTTTCCACCAGAAAGACATCAGAAAAGTCGGAATTCAGATGACAGTCTGAAATTTCTCCTCTCTAGAAGTAATTCACCTTCATAAATGATGTAAGTCAGCCTTATTATCCTCAGGCCATTTTGATTTTGAAATGTACAGTTTTGAAATGTACAGTTCTGACAAATGTTTAACATCAAAAACAGTTTGGGGCCTGTCTTTCTTGAAGGCAATAATATGGCTAAAACATATAGGTCCTTCTGGTTGATAAGCCGTTTGAAATCAGCTAATTCCAATTTCTCAGAGGCAATCAACTGTACTGCATGAAACAGAAACGCTTCTTTATCAGCAACACGGGAGAGATTTTCCTGCCAGTGCCTTACTATCATCTGCCTACAGAGGGCTCCATCACAAACTGTACAGGGTGCACTATACACTAAGCAGCCAGAAAAAAACCTGCACCTAGCCTGGTCAGTCTAAAGTGTAAACCCACATTGTTTCCTGTTAATCCAAGAACTTAAAGGTTGTGGCTTTTTAGAAATTGTTGAAAAATTGTCAAATATTGTGCCCCTGGGGTTGCTGTCTTTAAACCTTGGGAACGCTGGCCCTCCAAAAACAGGGTATCTTGCACACTATAAAAAGTCAAAATTAAGACTTGTTCAGACACTTTTAATGCTACCCTTAACCAAATTTGACAGCCAAAATAAGTGAAAAAAGCAGGGGAGAAATAGCTACACCCATCCACAATTTGTTACTTTTTTTTTACATGCAGCGAAATTCAGTTCTTTACCGGCAGACAGAACAATTCATTACATGCTTCATCAATTTTTGTAAGACTTCAAATAGCTGAAATTAATACGTTTCACTAACTTTTTAAGGATCCACAGACACCCTGAAAAATGGCCCTCTATTTTGCTGACAACGGGTAGGGTAACTATTCCAAGATTGGGTCAGGCCAGATTCAGGTACATGTATGAGATTTGACAGATTTGAAAATTTATGAAAAATAGATTGCAGGACTGGGTTTCCCCTGAGGCGGTTTACAGACTCTCTGCATCACTAGAAATATAAAAAAAAACTACAATGTGGACAATTTCTCTCTGCCTTTGGTGATTGCTTTCCTTCTCCAAGAAAATTTGAAGGCTCAAGGAGATTTTGAGGAAATCCTGAAATCTGGAAAAATCCTGAGAAATCACGCGCCTGCAATAACTGCTCCATTGGTGTTTTTTTAAACTCGGAATGAACACGGCTCAATAGTTCAATGGCTAACTTACAGGGTCAAAGGCTTACAACAAGTAGAAAAAAGAAAGGAAAAAAATCTCTCAAAAACTATAAAGGAAATAAAAATGTCAATCAACACAAATCGCGCTAAAAAACCAGGCACTTCTTAATGTATCATGAGAGAAATAAAATGCAGTAAAATGACATAGTGAAGACAACTGAAACATCAGCCATGGTATCAATGCGATGTGTTGTCTTACGCATAGTGTGCTCCTCATGCAATTTCTCTTTCCTTTTATTTGGTAATTGCTTTCTCCAAGAACATTTGAATCAAGGACTCAAGGAGATAGCTTACCTATCAGGCAGACACCAGAGGGCACAATTTCATAGCGCTGCTTAAGCACACAAAGTATCTAAGCACAACAAAATTATGCTTACCAGAATAAGGTTACCAGCCAAACTGCCATATATATCACATGTACATCAATGTATGACTGATATCCTGCTCATTTCTGTTTAAGAAAAAACATTTTAGGCTATATTGTCTGCTTAAGCAGCTTCATGAAATTGGGCCCAGGGCTCAAATTTGACACTAGACCGTAGGCCCGAAACCAGTTGTTTTATAAGCATTAGGCCAGTAAAGTCACCACCGGTGGTCGTGTATATTTCATTAGAACAACACCTCACTGTTATTTTGTTAAATAGACAAAAAAGACAAGATGTTCAAATGTTGAATTTGAGTCTGATGGTTATCTTTCAATTCTGTCGAGTGTCAACACAAAGGCAAGGTTAGGCCTGTTTACGACAAGACAAGTGAGATTTAAATCTTCTCTCGGTGCTTCGGTCAAATAAAAAATATTTCACATGTTAAACTTTGTATAGAAAGCTCCTATCTCATTAAGAATCTGGTGTTGTAAAAACAAGATGCTGGTCGGGTAAAAATGTTGAGCTGCAAGCCCAACGGTCTTGTGGAATTTTACCCGAAATCTGAGCCAGGACACATGGGAATTATAGGCGGGTAAAACCATTTAGATTGCGCAGTTAGAGCTTTTCAAACCGAACATAAACATCAAATAGAAAAACATTTCAAAGATGTCAGCGTGCTTCGGTCAAACTTCCAAAACTTGGGTCAAGAACACGTCCAAAATACCCTAGAGTTTTGAAAACCCCCGAGGAAGAACCATGACGAACAAAATGCTCTTCTTCCCATGAATTCGATGAGGAATCAGTCTAGTTTTTTTATCTACATCAGGTAGTGCCCTGTTTTCGCATTCACAAATGGTCAAGATCATGTGGCTTATCCCTGCTCTCATTTCTATGGAATGGCAATTTTCCTATGTGTAGTTACTCTCAAGAAGACGTTTAAAGAGGGTCTCCAAGGTT
>CM021543.1:10416325-10426516 GCA_010994315.2 Pisaster ochraceus | reverse complement strand
CTTAACAGCTTTGGGCCCAGGTTGACTTACCTTAGCAGCAAAGGGATTACTGGTTAGAAACTCGGAGAGCAGCTGCACAGCGTTCTTACGGACGATGCTCGACTTGTCCTGAAGTCGACCAAGGGTCAGTGACATCACACTGCGCTGTCTTGGCAATGGGATGGCCTTCTCTCGGCAGAGATGCAGCCAGACCTGAAGGACGCGGCTACGGCTGAAGGCGTTGATGTCGTGGATGTGATCCTGTTTGAGGAGAGTGTAAGAAATCATAAGTTCATGATTGGCGACGTCTTGTGAAGGGTGCTTGGCAATGCTCCGGTCTCGAATGATTAGTGTCTCCAGATCCATTAATGTAGATACTCAATTTTGCAAAACGATCAAGTTTGGCAGTGACCGGTGTTATAGTAATAACAATAGTTGTTATTCAGGAGGCTAATCCTCCTTACTCACAGCTGAGAAGCTGAATTGTGAGGTACCTGGCTACATGTCTGAACCACAAGTCATGCATGCGCGCCTTTGGCAGCCAGACACGTCAACCCATATATGACCACAGAGCACAGCCAGAGATCCAAAGTGTTTGATTTTTCTGGAGGGAGGTGAAAAACAGGTGGGCCCGGCGAAAAACCCTAGTGGCATAGGATAGAACCAATGCACAACTCTTCTCGGGCTCCCATTTATACACCTGGGTTAAGAGAGTCAATTATGGTTAAGTGTCTTGCTCAAGGACACAAGTGTCAAGACGGGGAATCGAACCTGCACTCTGATGATTCGGTCATCAGAGCTTGAGTCCGATGCAGAAGACCGCTCAGCCATGACATGCCACGGTATCGGTGTACAAGTGAAGTGCGCCCTCCAGGGGCGCGATGCAAAAGGATATGCCATGTTGGATTGATGTAATTGATTCTTTGTGAACATGCGGGTTTACTGCTAAACTTTGTATTTGTATCATTCCTTACGAATGCATTACAAACAAGTTTTATGATATTATTCTCAATCTTCGCAAGGATGAAAATACCTCCAGTTTATCAAGAAGTTGGTCCCTGGTGTTCTTGGCATTCTTGTCGAGGCCATCTTTACTCAAGACCTGGATGACGATCTCCCCTAGGACCCCCAGCACACCGTTGCGCATGGTGTATGACTGCAATGAGTACACAGAAAAATATGAGATGAAACAATGTCAGAAAGTGAGGTTTTTTTCAGCACTGAACTGAACACTTCTAAAGGTAATGTACCTAGGGTCACTAAATCTGCTGGAAGATTTCCTTATTTTATAAGAAAAACTCACTTATAAAAAAACACATTTAAGTCTTATGTAAACAATCGATCAACATGTGTATGAAAAACTCATACAAACTCACTTGAATAAAAAACTTATCTATATGAAAAGCTCACTTACATGTATATGAAAAACTCACCTGTAAAAAACTCATCAAATATGAAAAACTCACTTTGCAAGGTCATTTTCTAATAATGACAACATTTTTGACATAGTTCTTGCATCGTATTCTTTTCTGTGGACTTGGCAAGCACTGATTATGAACTGTATAGTCAAACATCGGAAATAGGCAAAAGTAAAATAGACTGATTCTATTTAGTTTTCACCTTGGTTTTCACCATGGGAAAGGTTGGGTGTTTGGGTCATGGAGGATTGGGGTGGTTAAGGGTGGGTCTGATTCCTACCTCTCCATCAAGATGACACAGCAGCAGACTGATGCTAGGCAGCATCAGACTAGGAATCTTCTCCGATAGCTCAACGAGGAAAGCAGCGTAGGATCGGGTACCGCTGTTATCACGCGCAAGGTCATACGGGTCCAGACTACCGAGTTCCCTGGGGTCAAAGGTCAAAAATAATATCGTGAGACTGCGATCCGAAACAAGACAACCTGTTGGGTTAGTTCGTGAATTTTCAAATATTGGTGTACAGGTCTGGAATTCACCCACAGCACCCAAAAGCAATTGCCGTGGTGCCCTATGCTTTTGCTTGTAGTGCCCTTTGCAAAGTTCCAATACAAATTTGCCAGGGACGTCGTGGTGCTTCCAGCTGATCTTCCCAACTTAATGAGGGAATAGACAAGAATCGGCAAATCTCAACATGATTCCGACCTCGGTTGACTAAAGACAGAGAGAGAGATACAAATTTCCGTGGAAAGTTACTGTGTCCCTTCAAGAGCCAAATTGCACGGTTTATGTTGACAAAGAAAAATCGCAGGGACCGCCCTGATTTGAATTTTTTTCTTTTCTTACCTCATGATTTCACTGACGATATTCTTGGCCCCGAATTGAGTGACGATGGTGTGCACCCCCTGTGCCATCGGGCTGACGAGATGCTCAAAGTGCTGCAGCAGCTGGATTATCTTAAGGCTTGCTCCTGCAGGCAAATTAAGCAACATCAACAAATCTCATACAGGGTTCTAACTTTAAAAAAAAATAAATAAAAAAAAAACTTCATGAAAATCGCAAACAGACCACCGGTCTTGTGTAGCTCAGTGTTCACACTGGCACTGGGAAATGGGTTTGGCAAGATAATTAGTTAGTTATTTTTCTTTCATATTTTGCAAACGGCCTCACAGTTTGACCTTAGCTGAACCTTACCCGTCAGTTTGTTTTGTTTTCCGACACCTATTACTCACCCAATGTATGGTTGTACCTCTTGATGAGCAGGCCAAGCAGACTGAACAACGCCTCTTTGGTTCCAGCATTCCGCCCGACCAACGGATTCTCCAGCAGTTTGTAACAGCAGCAGCTCACAAGACTATATAAGAATCAATCGAAACCATCTCATTACCAACTTGGGACTTTGAGAAGCTAGATGCAGGCATGCATCTTTTTCAGCTTATCAGGGCCCAATTAAAAAACTTGCTATGCACAGGAAAATCTTGCTTAGCAGAAACAGGTTACCAACCAACAATCCCTAAAGTTTACACTGTTGCCACTGGTACCCCGCTCATTTCTTGCTAAGTAAAGAAATTTGGTAAGCAGGATTTTCTGCTTGACAGCTTTATGAAATTGGCCCGAGGGCCCCATTTCATGGCTCTGCTTACCGCTAAATTCCCACTCTACAGACATGCAACTTTATAAATGCACAAACTTAATAAAATATCTACAACTCAGGCCCGATACTTCATTCTTGTAAGGCTGTTTTCCTTTGACATCATGCACTTCTACGAGGAAAAAATTTTGTACTGCAACATTTTCAAGAGGTACTAAGGCAATTACCAAGGGCATGGAGACATCTGCCTCTATTACCAACGTGAAGTATCAGGCCCAACAATTATTTCAGTGATTTTAGTTCAATGACAATCTGAAAAAGCTTTCGCACCAACTGCATTAAAAGAATAATAACCAATGACTATGGGCGAGGGACACACTTACTTGACAAACTCTTCCTCCACGATGGGCGGGTCCCACAGTCTCCAGACTTCTAACTGGAGGAGGTGAAACATTCCTTGTAAGAAACGCTCCTTCTCAGCTTCCCAATCCCATCCGGCTGCTGTCTTCTTACTCTTAGTTCGACCCTGAGACAAAGGAAGGTTTGGTCTTTAAAAAACTTTCTATGTAACAAGAGCCATCTTGTGTAAAGAAGACAAAATTCTTCATGAAGTTTTGTTATGATTACAAAGCACCTCTCTGATTTTTGTGGGATTGAAAATATAAATGCCTTCAGGCTTACACATAACTTACATGGTAAGTTAAAGACAGACAGTCATGATACCATAACAGAGTTCGCCCCAGGTTTTTCCAAAACTGTGGGGAATTCTGGAACCAATTTGTTTTATGTTTGGCCGAAGCACGTTAAATTGAAACAACATCTTCAGAGTGTTTTCCACTGGGTGTTTATCTTGGTTTCAAAAGCCCTACTGTGCAATCTGGAGTCCATTCTTTATGGTTTCTCTCGTTTGCGTATCGACCAAAATTTGCACGTATCGGCATGCGGTTTGCGCGTATCAGTGCGATACGCTAGCTTGTACATGGGGAGAACCCTGCGGAAAGCTTCCCATGAAGCGTTTTTGCCTGAAATGCATTATTTTCAAATGAAAAATAACCTAAAAAAAACAAAACAAGACTGCCGGACTTGACCCGTCGAGAGTTAACTGGCCCCACACTAATTTCACAAGCCTCAGGCCTTCCGGCCTGTGTAAATTTCAAGCCCAAGAATGTTAGCCACCCACTCTAAGGAGCAACAAGAAACCTATTTGATTGGCTACTTACTCGCCCTCCTCTGACTGTCGTATCGGTGGACGGCTTGCACGCATCTGCTTCAAACGCCTCGGCCGTCTGACAGAGAAGGTAAGACAACATCTTGAGGGTGTTGAGGTGCTGCTTGGCATCAGCTTGCCCCTCTGGGTCGTCCAGGAGAGACGAGAGCTTGGTCGACAATTGCTGCTGAGCTGGTGGCATTAATTAAAACGTAGAAATGAAACTACCTTTAACTCCAACCAACCCCGAACTCATCAAAATCCACTATGCCTGTTTTGTTTGATTCCTTTGGACTGATGACTGCACCACCTAACTGATTATGCTGCACATGGGATCAGGTGTACCAACCACCATAATGAGAGACCAACAGTATGGATGGACTGTGTTGGATTTTGTTAAAGTGAGGAAGGATCCTATTTATTAACTCCAGGGGGTTAGGGTGGACCATAGACTGCCAAAAACCTGATCATCTCCTGGTTTAACCCAAATTTTCAGCGGTTCCCCGTCCCTGACAAGCCAGCAGGACCAGTTAGCTTGTCATTTCACTGGTACACCAGCTTTTTCACCAATCCATACGTCATATTAAATAGGGATGCTTCTAAACACTGAACTAGCCAGCGGGACTACATGGACTTGGAGAGAATTCTAACTAATCCTCAGATATGTCAGGTGTTGTAACTAGAGTTTGGCCAGCAGACAACTATTAAGGGAGAACGCTGGTTTTTTTAGGGGGCTTGAGTAATCTCAACAGATTAATGCTGAAGAAACTTGATTAAGATTAACTCCCAAACACCTGGACAATAATATCCACTGTGGATTTGAAAAAGAAAAGAAAAAATTCACCATGCCAGTCTGCAAAAATAATATGTGGGGAATACTGCACAGGGCTCGAATTTGACAATGGACCGCAGGCCTCAGGCCATTGATTTTTGTCTCGGGCCAGTAAACTCATGACCTGGCAAGTCCAGCAGTCTTGTGTTTTTCAATTGAATAATACTAATACTAGCACCTTACTGTGAAATATCTTTAACAGAAAGAACTGATGTTCAAATGTTGACTTTGAGTCTGCCAGGGTAAATACAATTCCGTTGCGTATCAAAATATACTTAACCCATAAGACAAATGAGATAAATCTTCTCCGAGTGCTTGTTCAGATATAAACAATTTACACGCAAAACTGTGTAGAAAGCTCTTTCTTATGAACATTCTGGTCTTGTCAAAAAACTTCTGGTCCAGTAAACATTTTGAGCTACAAGCCCCTGCAGTCTTGTGGAATTCCCCCCCCCCCACAAATTTGAGCCCTGCCACATACAGAGTGCAGACACAAACAAAGTTAGTTCTGCACACAGATGTGCACCATACTTGAACCATGTAGCTGAATGAAAATATTAACAACAGTAAGAGGTTTAACCAATATTATCTACCACCCACCCCCCCCAAAAAAAAGTGAGAGATAACGAAAAACACTCGTTGAAGAATGGGGAGAATGCAATAAAGGGTTTCACTTTTTTATATCAAGTACCTTTCAGTAACAGTTCCCATGCTTCTTCTTTTGTGTCCTGTTCTACTTCGTTAAAATGTCTGCAACAAAAGCAAAGTGTAAGGTAAGTGTTGGATTAATACCATTTGCAGCAAAATAATTTGACAATCTGATACGAGTTCACCAAAGTCTGAAATTTCTAGAATTGGCTTAATAACAATTCATCTTAAATCAAGTATATTTAGAATGTACATACCCGTTAAAAAATGACGTTGACAACAATCTACATGCATAGAGAGTTCTTTTGATTGAGCACATTCAACTCTGTGACAAGTACATGTACTTCACAGCCTCCAGGCAATGGGGCCAAACTGCCTCATACTGCCCCCTGCCTATGGCTTGGTGCCCTGTGAAATGTGCCTAATACAAATTGTTTTTTCCCTCACAGCTCTTTCCACCATTCATCACCATAAAAACCACGCAGCAGGCCACAGTTATGCAACTTTGTTTTTTGCAAAAAACAAAAAAGGAAAACTGGCTAGCACACAAAGCTTTGTACAAGTGTTTTTCAGTTTTCAGTTAAGGTTGAAGAAAGATGAAAATAGAAACAGAGGCAATGAGCTGATCCACTGAAAGTTTGCGTGTCTGCGGTCAGCGTATAGCAGAAAATATATCCAGAAATGTTTCCTTGCAAAATATTTAGACCGAATATGTCTTGTGTGCACACTGTTTAGCACAACGTTACTCAAGGTTCACTGAGAGTCTCTATGGGATGATGAGCCAGTTCATTGAGTAGCTATAACGTCATGTTACAAGAACTATCATGCAGCTACCTAGTACTAGTAGTTACCTGAGTAAACTGTAAAAACCATCAAAATGGTCCAGGATCATTGAAGGACCCTCAGTCCTCAGTGCAGTCTTACATCCATAGACCCTGTCGGGTACCTGCCTAGCTGGGTACACCTCTTCCACAACATACTGGTTGGTACCCCTGCTCTGAAGTAGGTCCTTGTGACTCAATGGCAGAACAAACTCAAAACTCATTGCTGACGTCGTTGGTGTGTGACACTGCAAAGTTTGAATAAATTAAGAAAGAGTAATAAATACACACTGCACTTGATATAAAACTTAAAAGAAACATATTTTGTGCAAGTGCTACTAATTACTGCTATAGTCCAGGCTAAGCCTGAGCGCTGAGATAGTCTTAGTTTAAGCATGGCTCAACTTTAAGACACTCAGGCTTATATCGTTTTCTGCAATTCGTCATCGAAAGAGGGAGGGTGCCTCCAGACAAACTACTCACAGTCACACATTAACTGTTATTATTACATCTAAATCTACACATGACTTGGCAGTATTTCACTCATTCTTTCCTTTGATTTATTTCAATATGAAAACCCCAACCTTCGGTCTCAGTCTCATTTTCAAATCCTTCTATAAATGCTCTTCGCTGAAATGAAGGATTCAGAAGGACTGTGGGCTGGACGTAGGCCCAAATAACAATTGCTCAAATCATTTTGATCTTTTCTTAATCTAAGACCTTTTATTACAAAGTGCCAAATTTCAGAAAATTTCCGTTTCCGGCCACCTCGTTTTCACTCATAAAAAGCAATATCTCATTTAGTTAAATAAGATATTATCTCAATTCATATAATGAATGAAAAAGTGGTAGCCAGAGCAGATACAGAAATTGTTCCCAAATTGCTTAAGACACCCACTGCGCTGTTTGTGGACTAGTCTGACACACCCATACTGTTATTAATATTAAGCACAAAGTAGTGACCCACGCAAGTTTAAAACTCAGCTGCTCAAGCTTGTTACAAACTGCACCTGCATGCATTCACAGTGCAAGCATTCTTCAACTTGCGCAAGCAAGTCTCCTTGCGTCAGTTCGTAATTGTGTTAAACACGCATAGAGAGCGAAATTGCTGAATTTTCTTTTTTTCTTCTTTTTTGTTTGTTTTGTGACCTAAGTTATTTGGCAGGTGTTTGGGCACCATAATTTTTCAGTTTTATTTATAAAAAAACAGGAGAAAATACATTCTTCCGATGTCATGACTCATTATTTTGTATTTGTCAGCCTTGTCAGCCTTTTCCAGATCCTGTTTCACTGAAACAGGATCTGGAAAATGATATTTCAATGGACAGAACAACATTTTAAGAGAAAATTTAAATTATAAAATTAATGGCACTTTTGACACTGGGACTGAGACAGGACGACAGGTGGTCACTGGTAGGTACATCGAAAGTTCGTCCGGTCAGCCCGGCGCGGGCCGGGAAAATACTTTGATTTTTTTATTTAATAAATTTCCGCAATATTTCAGATTTTTATATTTTTTTACCAGGTCGGCAAAGGGTTATTAGTTACCGAAAGCCGTTGACAGATGACATGATATTGGCACCGCAAAGGGTGAATTTTCTGTGCCGCGGATAACAGGATACCCGCGATAATTTTGAGACTTGAGTTGACAACCAAAATTGACATTACAATTTGCAACATTATTTATATAACATAAGGACACAAAATCTTCGAAAAATTCCTAAAACTGTCTCCTCAATTCGTCTTCACTCAAGAATTGTATTCTCATTTGTATCCTGAAAACGTATTACTCTAATTTACACATAATTTTATGCTTATATTACTCTGCAATACTCACATATTTGTCGGTCAAAGCTTGCTAAAAAACAGAGCTGAACTAGCCTGCCAATTATTTATTTTTTTACTACATCAAAATGGCCGCTCAATCCCTGCCGCCGTTTGATCGGCCAATGAAAAGCGCGCTTATAAAAGACGACGGCACTGTTATAGTCTTTATTTTCAATCTGTTGAGTCCAATCTTTAGAAACAAACGTATGACATTTAGTGGGCATGATTTATTTAAAGTATTCCAATTTGAATTACTGTAAACAATAACTCTCACTATTTCTCACTAAATACTATTTTTTCAAAAAATGATAACATTTTGAAATGAAACACTGGCCAATCATAATCCTTCTTGAATACATTTTTTCGAAAAAACTAATTCCGAAGAATGTACTTTTTCCGGATTGTCATGTAAAAATCGGCAGATCAAAGTAATATCGACAAATGCTTGAAGCACCAGATAACATCAGTTAATAATAAGAACCTGTGTAATTATTTTGTCAGATGAACATTTATTATCGTAAAACAACACCGCTTGAAAAAAATCATAAATTATTCTTTATCTTGCGCTGCACGACACATGCATAATCGATTCTTTTAACTCCATAAAGGAGAATCGGGTTACTGGCTGTGTTACTTAAAATAACACAAATCATCAAATCTATCCAAATAAACTTATACCACCGACATGCCATACCACAAGTTTGAATTTAATACAATATTAACATAAGTATTTTTAAAAAAACGATGAAACGCCAAAAATAAAAAGGTAAAGTTCCTTATTCGAAATAAAATAGAATCGATATTATTTGTTAATTCTGGTATCGAAAATGCTAAATGTGTGACACTGACAGGCATGTGGACCATCAATGATGTCTGAACGTCGACTGCTCATCTTTTTGTGGATAATTTGTCCATTTCTTCTTCACTTTGGTCTAAGTTTAAGTGCGTTATCAGTAATTCTACTATGGTTGACATTCACCGCGTCAGTTTTGGTGTTCACGACCGTAATCGGCAAAAACACAGCGGGGGTAGCAGAACAAAATGCGGTTGTCACACACTCGGCAAAACGTGCCAAACGTGATAGCAGCAACATCATCACTGCTTTCGCCGGTGACAATCGCGCCGTAGCCGAGCGTAAACGAGGCCCCGTCACCGGCAGCGGCCCTTTCAAAAACTACGTTTCCCAACCAGTTATTAGCCCCATCATTTCCCCGATAAGTCCACATCAGAACATCTCCCAAACAGAGTCAGAATATTTACAAAGATCCGGATATAAAACCGAAGAAAGTGGATGGAGGAAGAGTAAACATTTCGAGCCGGTAATTTTGTCAAAGTCGCCAGATCATCGTCATCGAAGTCAAGATTTGTATGTTTCAAGAGGTCCATACTCACCAAGCATGCCAAGTTATAGTTCTACAGAGAAGTTTTCACCTCGACAGGTTTCTCTTGGTAATATCAGCGTGGGCAGGACTTCACTGTCAAATGTGCGGTCACCTTTAATTTCGCCATCAAAGAATCATTTTATAAAGTAAGTTAATAATCCGGTTATCCCAGCCTAAAAGTAAAAAAGAACTATTTTATGTGGTTTGTTCCGCTATTGTTTCCACGAAAGGGGAACGAACCGCATAGTTCTAGGACTAGGACGTAGGATCGAGTAATCCCTGGCAATTTGTGTCTTATAATTATATTAATAATTTTAACCTTCCAAGTTCAATTCCATCAATCCTCCTGATCATGGCTTATCACTTACCGTGCTTACTTACGAAGTTAGGTCATTGTTAGTTGCAATAATTGTACCTCCATCCTCCTGACCATCGGGAGGATGAAGGGTTACGATTTCCGCAACTAGCTTACTGTGGAATTTAATGCA
>CM021543.1:10356552-10369394 GCA_010994315.2 Pisaster ochraceus | reverse complement strand
TGAATACTCTGAAAGCTGAATGTGCACAAATAACTGCACATATAGCATTCTCTGGGTTCTATGTAGACGTGTCAATCATCCATTTATCACAAGAATTTTGGGTGGTTTTTTTTAGGCAGGGGGGGGGGTGGCAGTTATACTTAAGACGAATTGATTACAATGTACTTGATGTACGGAACCATACATTTATTCATTACAGAGCTGACGTGGTGTGAGTTTATAACATGTCACCTTCACGAGGCTCGAGCATGCACTGCCAAACCAAAGCTCTCACAACATGTATTATGATTGGGTTATAAAGTTCAGACTGGTTTGATTAAATTTAAACATGTTGTTTTTGCTGGAGGATTTTATTCGCATGGTATACAGTTCTAATAGACTGTGCAAGTCTCGCGCGTATTCGAACATTGGGGCCCGTTAAAGTGCGTGAGCTTGTTTTATTAAACGCGTTAAAGCAATGTACATGGGACCACAGTGGTCCCAAAAGTGTTCGAAAACGCGCGAGACTTGCACGGTCTATTGATAGTCATAGTTTGTTTTCCTTTGATCTCACTTTGGGGATGGATGGAGGGGGGGGGGTCTCAGAGAGGCTAAGAACACTCCCCCCCCCCTGTTATGCCTCTGAAGTTTTACTTTATTTTATACTATTTGACATCATATGAAGGACTAGGCAAGTCTATAGTGTACTCAAATTTTTTAAACTTTAACTAGCAAGCTCATCATTATTTCTTCAGTAAATACAAATATAGAAACTGCGGTTTCAGAAGGGCCCCAAGAAGAACCCCATGACTGTCACAAGTCTATGAATGGTATTAAAAAAAGTTGACCAGCAGTGGGTGATGGCGTCCTTTGATACAAGCCTTTATTTTCTTTATTAGATTTCAAATAATTTACGTTAAGAATTTCTTTCACAAAATAGCCAATTCAAGTGCGTAACATGCAAAGTGTTAATATAAATATGATAACTTGCTGTGTAGATTTTATGAAATGTATATAAGAATTAAATAAAAATTACTTTTAGAACGACTTCCTTTCGACTGGTTTGCGTGTCAAGTCTGACAAAGTTTGACAGTTGTGTAGGCTACATGTTGTAAATTAATTGCAAGGTTGTAGTCAATGTTTTTACCATAAAAAACACTCATTAAACCGTGGGATGATTCTACCCTCAGAAACACATCAGTAAATATAAATTTAGAAACTGCGGCTTCATAAAGAAACCCCAAGGATAAGAACCCCATGACTGGCACAAGTCTATGACTGGTCTTCAAGAGTTTGACAGTTGTGCACATGTTGTAAACGCAGTACACTAATAATCACAAGGTTGTAGACAGCACTCATGAAACCGTGGGATGGTTCTACCCTCAGAAACACGTGTATGTGTTGTCACAAAAGCATGGTCACTTAACATATGGTCCTCTGGCCAAATGCAACTGAAAACAGCTTATCCAAATTCCCTCCAAGTGGAAAGTATCACTGTATGAAATATGGACTATAGTGTCAAAGTTCGTGGACCAGCTTAAAGAGATGCTAACTGGTCGCACTGGCTCTAGTCACTGAAAAGGTTAAAGAGAAATTACATCGTTGGTAATTGTTGTATTGGGGGGGGGGTGGATATTGTGGGGTCGGATTTAACACCAAATATCGTTCCACGGACCTGTTTACATTTGTGCGTCCGTAACTGCCGTAAAAAATGAGATCAAATGTTGACAATTTAAAGCTGTCAGACGGACCTTGTGTTTAAACTCACACGTTCAAACGTAGTTGAATTGGCCCACCATCGCTTTAAAATGATACAAAAACACACGACGAAAAGATTTCACTGGATACATAGGAATAGAATGAACCCTCAGTCAAGTCAACTGTTTTGTAGTAACTTGGGAAGTACAATGTTTCATAATTATCTGCAAATGATGTAATCTACCTTTTAAGGCCGTGGCTCACGGGGTAATTTTCAGGCCAATAGGACTCAAGGAGAATTCATTCACATCTCAGTTTTATCACTACTTTCTTGGGGATAGTGAGTTACAGTTTAGAAGTATGTCTCTTGTGCTGCTGAAGTGTTCCTTGTACATGCCGTGCAGTTGGTTGCTTTCTAGTTGCCTAAAAATTACCCTGTGTGACCTGGCCAAACGTTGAATTTGTGTCTCTCGCTATTCTGTAATAAAAAGGGAAGATTTCTTCAGTGCAGTGGATCATTTAGAGTATTTCACTCTTAACGAAGGGTCTTATACATTTACTTAACATGTGTTGAGGCAAGGATGTCCGTCTGGCTCTTTCATTTGTCACCTTAATAGTCTCCGTCACCAAAACAGTCTCATTTCTGCAGTTGTTAGTGATCTGAGTGACTGGTCTGGAAGTGTCCAAAGAATGAGACCGTCGCCTCTTCGGTGCAGGGTTTGTGGGAGATGGAGACGAGGTTGTCTCAGCTCCCGAATGAAAGTTCTGGTCGGTATGAGTTTCGGTAGATTTTGACGCATTTTTGTCTTGTTTAGATGATTTGTTTGTCAATGGTATTCCACCGCTGCTGTTAGTTTCATCGAAGTCTTGATGTGTTTGTTGGAAACCCAGACGTGTGTTATCTCTCTCGATCGTCGAATCAGTGTTACCGTTGGTGGGACTTCTGTTGACTGAATCAGGCACCAGCTGAAAGTCTACATCTTTTGGCTGAGCTGTCAGCTTATAGTCAGTGCCTTGCGATGTTTTCCTTTGGCGGCAGTTATCATCGGATTCTTCGCATTCAAAGTAATGGATACCAGACAATTTATTATCTGGTAGGTTCGGCATAATTTCACTGTTGTTTGGTGACTTTTCATCATTCCCGACTTGGTCGCCACTACCCTGGTCGTCGTTGGTGCGGCTGCCTCCCGATCCAGCATTAAGCCAGTACGGGATTGTCAGATTATGCTTACCCTTTCTCCTCTTACTCCCCAGCTTAAGCATGGGAGGCTTGCAGAACAGTGACGCAACAGAGCCATCTGAGCTCACCGAGTCGTCACTCTCTGATACCCAGTTTACATCGTTATCGGAGGGAGTAACACTAATTGACGGGACCGTGGTTTGCTCATTACCTGGTTGCTTCTTGGCGGGAGTTAAATTAATGGCGCGCAGGAAATGTCTGTACGTGATATCTCCACCTGGTGAGCCTTCATCAACATCCCCTCCTGGTTGTGCAACATTTGAGCTTGCTGTTGTAGTCTCAGAATAAGAGTGATCATTTCTGACGTTGACAGCCATCTGGTTGGGCACACTTTCGCCCGCAACTTGTATGTTGGGCTTCTCTTGAAAGTTTTCTCGCGTCTTAAGAGTGACTGTGGGTCCATTCAATTTCCCAACAACGATTTCTCCTTCTGCAGCCCGTCCAACCGCCTCGCTTAACGGTTCTTCTCTCACCGGCAGTTCTGGACGCATTATGACTTTCTGGAAGAGCAAGTTTATCACTTGCGGATCTTCGGACGTCAGCCCATGGAAGACTATATCTTTCTCCAAGGGTTGGTCTGAAACTCGAAGCTTATTGAAGCCACGATCAATATCTGTTTCTCCACTGCGAAGTCCGTGTGCGCTCTGTTGGTCAACGGGTTGGCTCGAACCATTTCTTGTCCCATCACCCCGTGTCGAAACTGACCCACTGTTTACCAGAATAGCTACAGGTGTTTCAATTTTTGTGTTTGACTCCTCCACTTTCCCGTCTTCATTGTTGTATTGGTTTTGAGGGTGGTGAAATGGTTGTGTATCGATAGATACTGAATGATTGGCAGCTCTGTTATCGATAACGTCATATCTGTCATCTGTCATGTTAATGGGGACACCATTTGCAGGAACACTTGTATTTTGTGGTTCCTTCTTGAAAACACGATAATGGTTTTCTGTCACTATTTGAGCCTCCCCATCAGCCGGTGGTATACGATGGTGCAAAACTTGAATGGCTTCTTCGCTGACGTGTCCGCATTTTGCGTCATCGCTCTTTGATCAAACTACATCTCGAGGATAATAATATGATGGGAAACCTTTGTTATAATTTTCGTTTGTCTCACGTGCCTCGATATCCTGGATTGTTCTCCGATTACTCTGAACTTTGCTAACCTCTGTCTTACAATTTGCTTCATTTGTACAAACACTTCTGGAGCCATTCCATTCATTGGCAACAGCTCCTTGGTGTAACGTGTGCTCATCCCGGGGTTGAAAGTCCTCTGACCTTCTGTTGCTCACCACGTGGCTACCGAGTGTCTCGTCTAACTGGATGGGTGTGCCTGCTACAGTTTGACTGGGTACTTGTTGTGAACCCTGTGGATTTTTTGCAAAAGTATATTCGCTATCAGTGATGTTTGATGTCTCTGTTGTCGTTACAACCTCTGCAGTCTTTTCGCAGTCTCGATCTATGTCATTTCTAAAAGACAAAGACCGCTGCAGAAGTTGCTCACAGTGTATCTCAAGATGCTTCAAGGAGTCCATGCCTCGACCAAGATGCGGAATTTCAGCGGTAACATATGAACTTTCTTGTCCAGTCTCAGCTCCTGCCAAAACAACATCGTGACGGAGCATCTCGGGACTGACTTCATTATAATCTGTATTGTCAACCTCATAAGGCACAGTCATCTGTGGTGCCTTCTTCAGATCTGAAAACCTGTCTTGCACTGCTCCTCCTTGACCCAAGACTTCTTGGGAATAGCGTTGATCATTGGTGTCCACTGCACCTTGATTGTGTCGACAGCCAAGACTCAAGACTTCATGTTTATCCTCTTTGATTGCATCTAGATCAGGATAATCATGGACGGAATACCCTGGATTAAGACTTATTGTCTCCACTGCACCGTGTTGTCGACTGCCAACACATTGAGCTATGTGGTTTTCTGGATGATAAACATTGTGCTGTTCACCATTGATAAAGACGGGGTTGGTGGCATTTCTCTCATAAAAATACAGTGGCATGTTAGAAGCAGGCACGCCATGAATAATTGTATCACGGCTGAACATGTCCACGTTTTGACTCGAATTCATAATATTAGCAGAATATTCTAAGTTCCTATCATGCACCTGGGGAATATCAACATTGGAGATAACCGCTACTTCCGTCATCTCACTTTGCTCTCTCATCTCACCCCTCTCATTTTTTAGTCTCTTAAGACGTTCTGCCTGTTTCCTCAGAACCCGTGGCTTCGTACTCTTCGGACGGACAGACAGTGTAACTTTTCTGGAAGTTTCTGCTGCGGGATGCTCGCATCGAGCCGCACGTTGCTCTGCTCTTCCACGAACCCGTCCATTCTCATCCGGGGAGTTGCTTGCTCTTTGGTGAGTTTCTTGTACAGCAAGCATCCTGTCATCTGTTTCTGCATCTTCTTTGCAATCGCAAAGAGCACATCTCTTGTTGCCATCATTTTGGTGCATGGAGTCGATGTAGTAGGCCTTCCCGTTGATGACGTAAACAGGCAAAGGATCTTCATCTGAGTCTGTAAAAATTGCACATGACAACAGTTTTAATAATAGTTCCTAAAAAATAGATGCACAAAAATAGATGCGAAAATTTTCAGAAGATTTTAATCCTGTATCAATCCACACCTTTTTAATTATGCTATCAGTAATTAGTACAACACAAACTTATAACAATATCAAAATTGCGCCTCAGCGGCCGCAAATGATCTGGCACCTTATGGAACGGTTAATGCTTATTGTAACATAAAACAGGGTACGCGACTGACATTACCAGTTGTCCAATCATCACTCTGAGAGCTGCTGAACGAATCCTCTTCATTGACGTAACAAATAGACTCGCCTCCAGCCTTCACTCCATCCGCTCCCTGTCTGACAAGGATGACCCTTGACATATCCCCTTTGATCCCTGGATAACTCATGACGTCATCTTCCCAGTGGATACTGCGTCTTGGCTTCTCCAAGTGGCGATGTGGTGGGGAGGGGAGGAACTCTGAAGATTTTGAAGGGATGAGGATGGAGCGAACTGATGCTCGATGATGAGGTCCTTTAGTGGAGTCTTCGAGACTTTGCGAAATCAGGTCACCGGTACTGTACGACTTAGGTAGGGACCTATTCAGTGATGCAACATAATCACATTGTTAACAAGGTTGAGGAAAATTAAATTAATTCAAAGTTCATTAAGATATAAATACAAGCACTAAAATTAATACAATTGAACTGTATGGTGACATTCTGTGGAAATGTTTTCAAGAAAACTGCAAAAATATATGAAGATTTTTATTTAGTGATTTAATTTGAAAGGCCTATATACATTACTTTGTTATATCAAGTAAAATAGCATAAGGGAACCTGACTGTACATATAAATCAGTTTTAGGTCAACAAAGAAACAATTACCACAATTACCTACGACCTCCAAATTTACCAACTAAGCTATCTAGCCCCTATGTTGTGGTGTCAATATTTTTTGTTCAGGGGATCGACGCAAGTCATAAGCCATAGTACAACCTAATGCTGCCAATCATAGCCAGACATCACGATCGCCGTAAGATGGAAAGCTGCAGAAAGGGGACCACCATACGGGGATGCAAATTACATGTACATGCCCGTATGGTGAGCCGTGCTGTGGACATTAGACCCGGGTTAATCCGGGCGGCAAAATAGATTGGTACCACGTTTATTCACCGAATAAGCGCGTTAGTTTAGCTTCCGTACGGACCCACTGTTTACCGACGCAACACTCGGCTACTGTCTGCCTATGATCAGCCATTTGCGGGGAATTAAGGCCATGACTGAATTGATGGCTACGGCTACGGCTGGATCGCTGCATCATAATGTGTTGAAGTAAAGTACGTCCAATAGCAACACCCTTATGTACAGTCGTAGCTGCCGATTCGGATACAGCCTTGCTACATGCACGTCAAGATAACATGGCGCGCGTCGAACTGCACTCGCGTCGCCCGTGAGTGCGCTGCACAGTTAATGCAGGGGGAATCTGACTGCCAAAATGGTACAAGATTTACCGTGTGACGTCAGGTGAATTGGGTTAACACAGGGAATGGGACAAAGGTGGATACAGTGTGAAATTATTATAAGATATCTTACCTGTTTGGTCTGCCCAAATACCACGACGGAGCATCATCTAGGGTCGAGTCGTAAACCACTGATTGTGACACGTGCTTGGGGTTTGGTTCATACACTGCAAGAAAAGGAGCAAATCTATCAATGTAATTCATTAGCTCTTGAAACAAATCATGTCCTAAAAGTTTACATTAAAAAAAAAAATTGAAAAGTAAGTCTTTAATTCTATGTGTACATTATTCATTGAAACTGGTTTTTATCAACATCAAATAATCTATCGTTCAATATTAGTCCGTGCCCAAGCCAAGCCATATTGACTGCGCGGCTTTTGGCTGCAACGAGGATCTTGAAGAATGCCTTTAAGTGATCAGGTGTCACAGGGACAAAAATGTCCCCGGGGATTTCGGTACCCCATAATGGAAAGTTAACATGGGCTGTAGAGGAGGATGATTCAAAAGAGGGCGCTATCAGAAAAGGTTTGTACACAGTTCGCCATATTTGGGGGGAGGGGGCAGAATCTAGGGGAAAAGAGTCTCCCGCCACACTGGCGCCACAGTCACTGGAAGTCGTCATAAGTCACGTGTTTTTTTTATAAATGGTTGATTGTCTGTTGGGGTTTTGTGGTGTTGGTTTGTTTGTTTGTTTTTTGGTTTGTTACGTAACTGCTCTAAGGGAAACCAAGTTCGTCTGATTGAATGTCAATCATAATTATTACCACTCTCCAATTCTTTCTCCAGAAACGCTTAACTGAAAAACCAATTCAACTTACGTCCTTTATTTTGCTTCTTCTTCTCCCCACCGTTGCTACACCGACCACATAGCAAATGTTTAATTATCAGTCGAAATGGCGGGAAACTCCAGAGAATAACTAACGGGTTGAGAGCTCCCTCAATTGACAGCATTCGCACCACGGCAAAGTTCAATTCGGAGGTGACGTCATATCCAGTTTGTGCCATAACAATAACGATCTGGTTAATCATGACAGACAATGGAAAACAAATAAGACATTTTATCCCCAGTTGCCCTTTTGAAGATGGCAGTAAAAATATCCCAGTTTGTTCTATGCCTACGGAGCTCGGGAAGTGTAAGCGGAATTATTTAGATATCTATAGAAAATAGAATGTCGACCAAAACACATTAACAATTGACAGCTTGAAGCTAGGATGTCGACATCTTGACAATAGGATGTCAACTTCCCGATGGCGACATCTTGAAATATAGTCAACAGAATTGTTTATGAGTACGTCGTCATCCTTCTAAATAGGGTGTCGTCATCCTGAGATATTTATCTTGAATTTGTAGAAAGTTTTTTTGTCTGTAGGATGTCGTTATCATTAGATAATAATCTCAGAATCTCAACCTGTCGGATGGCACTTCAAGAGCACCGTGGGTTTTACGATTTGATAGTTACGAAATCACTGAAGCTTCTGATTAATGTCACATACTGATTCTTATCTTGTCTTTTGAAGAATCCAGACAATTTGAAAGCGATTATGACATGTTCGAATATTCTGTAAAAACAACCACAAGGAAGCTTTTAAAAAAAAATGACGACTCTTTGAGACGGGTCAGAGAGGCTGGCCAATTCTAAACGGTGACCCAAGAATCGATTGCCGACATATCGATCAAGATCTATCGTTTAATGGTCATTTGGGAATAAGAAGTCAGTGACACCGGGTGATTTACATACTTGTTTCGATTTTGCAGTCGGGAAGTGTAAAAAGAAGTCCTTGAGCAGTCGAAATAATTATCCCCTCATTGAAAGAGTAATCGAAGATGACGCTCAAAGGATGGTCCAAGTCTCCCCTTGCAATAATTATACAGAACCCAAACCTCGTATAGCCTTATAGTGCCATATTTATACGAAGGTGGAACCACCTCGCACCCACCTCAAGCCCGGAGAAAAGTAATCCTTTTTGATTAAAAACACCACTTATTTGGCCTGACATTTCGACCCAGCAGAGTCTTTCTCGAATGCTTTCCCCATTCCCTTTATTTGATTGATATCATGGTTCCGATTCTTAACAATAGGGCTAGAGACACCAATGTTATCAGTCTTTGAAACATCGTATGTGTTGAGTGACCAAACTGAGCACAATACAAGAATGCGTGTATAGGCCATGCAGAACAACATAGAAATATAACACTACAATGTTTCCTGGATCGTACGGGGTATATGGACAGCTTGCTTGACAATTTGAAATGCTCTCCTCTTGAGAAGTACACCCTAATGACTAGGTTTATTACGCTCATAGTTGGCAATTAACAAGTAGCCCTGTCAAGGCATTAAAAACATTTGTTTTTCTTTTTTTAAAGCTTAAATTCAAACTTCACATTAATTTACTTGCGGCGAGTGAAGATGTTGTGAGAAGAGAACATTAATCATTGTGCTCCTCTTTGTCCTTTGTCATTTTGCATATACAGTGAACAGTTGGTTTTCCTCTTTTAAAAAGGCGGCCTATAAAATTGTCTTGTGTTCGTGGTGGTGAAAAGACCAGCGTCGCATAAATGAACACTGCAGAAACGTTTGCTTGTATTTTCTGCCAATGAAACTGTGGTGAGTTTATAGGAATGGATGCAAGTCAATACGTGATATGGGAAGAGTGTATGTACTCACCAGAAAGGGCAGGTAGCATAACCACTGGATTGTGACGACAGCAAGAACCGTCGCTGTAAAGGAAGCATCATCGTCAAAACTGCGTGTTCTCTGTTGCCATGGTTGCACACCATCTCCCCTGGTGACGCATCTATGAACTCCTCTCTCGTTTGTCCTCTGTTGAGATAGGTTACTGTCCGTCACGTGGTTTAAAATGTTGCCGTTTATTTCTGAATGAAAGCCAAGAAGTCGGGTTTTATCTCGACCTTTCCGTCTTCTTTCACAACATAGGGAAATATAGCAAAATGAACCTGCCTGTAAGAAGATGTACCCAATTATGACAATTGATATTGAGTAAACACGTGACATGATTGTCGTCACCCTGTAGTCAAAGTGACAATAGCTTCCAGATGGTTCAAATGACGCCATTTTGTGGCCGGCTATGACAGGTACAGCCGCAAGTAGGCCTGATGCCGCCACACCACAAACTGACACATGAAACAGTCGTTTAGGTATTCGTCGCCCATTGCGTTCCGGTCTGGACTTTTCGAGATACCGCTCGAGAAGGAGACTCGTCGTAACCACTACGCATGAACATTTCGTCGCAAAGGAAATCCAACCGTGGAAATCACAAATAACTTCATTCGCATTCACAGACCACCGGTGGCTCAGATAAGACACCGTAGATAGTACAGCCGGTATCGATGCGTATGTTCCTCCTAGGCATCCGTATAAAGTAAGAAACCTCTCTGCATGATGTAGTCTTGATTTGCGTCTTTTACCGACAACGACCACAAGGAGGATGCTACTCATGAGTGAGACGGTTGAAATCACGGCCAGAGTCACTCCTGCCGAGAATCTATCAATCTGAGCCTCAGATGTGATATTTGCCATTTTTTTTTTTTTTTTTTAATGCAAGTTCGCCCCAAACAAGGCTATAACAGCCCCTGTTAGTAAAGGGCTACAAAAAGAAAGTATCAACGATGAAAATGACTCAAGAGAGCTGAAGGTAGGAATTCAAACTCCCCTTAAAACAGTCTGGATTGTAGGGTGGAGAGAAGCATGCAACGGGCAACGGAGTTCCAAAGAGATGCACTACTTGCATTAATTAAAGCTGTTGGAGTGGGTCTGTTTGCCTATAGTCAATCGGGTCCCGGGTGTGCAAATCCCATAGATCGACAGACATGTAACCATATCAAGCTAAACACCCGCTCCTTAAAACACAGACATTCTCCTGATGGTGGCTTTAAGAAACCTATAAATAATGAGACCAGAACCACAATATTAATTCAGTTCAACTAGAATGTCAAATGTTTATACAGGTACCAGTGTGGTTCAGAAACCTAGACAATGCTTCATTCTATAGGCGTGTGGCAGTGGATTCGAACCCACAACCTTGGAGTCGCAAGTAACGGTGTGTCAGTTTGACCGACCGCTCCGCAATTTTAACGGCTCCTATATCAAAGGCGAAACTCGTGTGGGCGTTTGGCTGCACTCATTACGGTTTAACACACACTATCCTGCTGTGTTAGCTTACTACATTATACAATAAGATCTCCAGTTCAGCAACTCGGACAAAAATTAAACAAACTTTAACTGAAGTGAGGTTTGAAGCTTTGCATGGCATGAAAAAATGAGAAGTAAAAATAACTAGTAAATTTACCGTGTGTAAATTTTTCATGCGAGAGACTACACCCGGCTCTTTTCAGGGCCAAATACTTTCCTCAAAAAGATTTACGCACTGTTTGAACCCGCAAGTTTACGAAATAGTTACTTCTTCAAACTTTAATTTGACAATTTTTACGTACCTTTTCATTCTGGTAAAACACTACTTACAGGTATCGCAGATTCTCAATCAATCTGTTGGTTCCTGTGTAGCGAGAGTCAGTGTTGTTTCTTCAATTCTGTCAACAGAATCTTTCCACAGCACAATGATTACTTAATGTGTGGCGGTGATGTGATGGGATGCTTTTGTCGTCATTAACGGCTACTCCATTATGTATACATGCATTGTAAACACACCGTGGCACTCCGCATTGAAATCGAAATGTAGTATCGATTGAGAAGCGTGTATCGAGATGCTGAGACTCACCTACTTTCAGTCTTTCATTGTCCATTTCTAGAATCAGCCAAATGCTATCCTCGTTGCCTCCCAAAATCAAACTTAGCTTTTGAAATTTAAAGAGATACACTGCCCAAGATTTGGTGCTTAAAAGGCGTTTGTTATGAAATGAATGTTGGAAATGCAAACAGCTACATTTTAATTGACGAGAAGTGCCCCCTCTAGAAAAATAAATGTACCCCAATAAAACTTTTACCCTGGTTTTGACACTGCTGTGTGGAGCTAATCAGTACCCCTACCAGTGCTATAACGTCCCCCGGTAACTGAAAGCTCTCTTGCTGCAACTTTCGGCGCAGCTATAACGTAAAGCTTTATCAAATACAGTGCACCCATCAGTGCCAAAGTTCCGTGACTGGAGCTAGCTGACCGTTAGTGTGATTGTTTCGCATGCATTATTATGCTTTTAGTAGAGACGTGGTGAGAAGTGCTGGTGCATGCCCCGGGTGTGAGGCATTTCCACGCCCCTCAAAAGCCCAACGTTCGGGAAAGAAAACGGAAGCGTCGTGCCGCCACATGAGTAGCCTTTTGTCAAGGCCTAAAGGGCTTGGACAGCTTTGTAAACAGCGGGGCGACTGGAACGGGAGACCACGCGCGCGAGCCGAGTGGCGAAGCTACATACGAGGGCATTTGCCAACTTGTTTGCATTTAAAAACAAAACTAAAACGTGCATTATTCATTACTTGGTGAAAATAAATATCTGATGATACACACGACGAGACGTTGGCCATTTTTTGTATTTTTGTTAATTTGCATAATTGTTTAATGTATACTGACCCGCCGACCCCGTCGCTTCTGATGGGTTTGGACTTTTGCTACTAGGGAAGCAAACATCGAGGTATAAAGACAAAAATTAGAAACCGCAAACAAGCTGGCAAAGGCCCTTGGGCTCCGCCACTCGCGTGTGTGGTCTCCCCTCCGGTCGCTTGGGATCGTGGCTCTACGAAGCTGTCCAAGCCACGAAGACCTTTACAAAAGGCTATACTACCACAGGGATAAACAAAACAAGAGATTTCTTTAGAAAAGGGAATAATTACGGTGGCTCGTGTTCGCCAATTCCTAGAGAAACCATATTTTATTTTACGGTGATATATCGCCGTATTTGCGTCATATCGCCCGT
>CM021543.1:10295682-10306766 GCA_010994315.2 Pisaster ochraceus | reverse complement strand
TGAACTCCGGTACAGGATCTGCCTGCTTGTTGACCATCCCAACTGCAACAATTACGTACAATAAACAACAATGTTATAAGGTGCTGTAGACCCCTTGCATATGACGTCACTAGCCCAATACAGTCCTCCTCAAACTGAGGTCAATGAAGAGCCAATATTGGCTGAGAGTCGTGCGCAGCGCGTACACGCTTTTCATTGTTTTCAAAGCACGTACACTCGGACACATTTCCGACACAATGGCTGGATGGAATATCTAGATCAGACGTTCATGGCCTGGCATGGCTGGTGAATTTACAAGTTGTACAGTTTGAAAAAATATGAAAAATTTATTATGAGACTGGAACGCTGACAAAGCCCAGCTGTTAAAAAAACTGACACTGAAAGTATCAACAATTCTAGTTTTGTTTAATCTTGGAGATTATTATTGTATTTTTTTTTTGTAAATTATGCACAAAAAAACAGGAATATAGTTATATTAAGAAAATATACATATTTTAAGGGAATAAAGAGCGTTTGTACCTCCACTGAGCTTACCGTATGCAGGTCTCCCTGCCATTGGATTAGGTGGAAACAAACTTAAGCTGTTGTTGTCGATCTGCTGGGGAGTTGGCTGCTGTCGCCCTCTGTTGGCCAGCACCGGAAAGTCAGACATGTCCAACGACGGCGTGTTCTCGTTAACTGCAAAATGGAGGGAGAAAAATTGAATTGCAATAAAGTGGCCTGGTTTTCTCAAAGGTGGACAGATAGCACCATCAAATTTTTTTCAGTGATTTGAGGGGAGACTCTGCTAAGCTCCTTTAGAAAAATCTTTTCACTGTTTTCAAAATAAGTTTTACCGGAAGATGCAGGTTCAAGTCCCACTCTCATCCATTTTTCTTTGTTCAACCCAAAATTTAGTTGAAAACACAGAGAAAAAAAATCAGATTTAAGAAGAAACAACAATTTAAAAAGGCGAAAATTCCTAACCTGCATTGAAAGATGCGGCAAGTGACTGGGGGGTGAAGTTTCCTAACAACGTGTTTTGTGGACCACCGTAACTCTGCTGTCTCGTCATGCCAAACGCACCAATCGTCGATTGTGTTGACCTTCACAGCGGAAAGAAGAAAATCCAATTAGTCTAAAAATACAGGGAAGGTCGCACAAACTGGCTTCAGGAAGAATACGCATTATCCAAACTTTTCAGTTTTCAAGAAACCTATTAAAAATAATGAAGGTAGGTTTGCCGTGAAACCATGAAAATGAATCACTCTTGTGAAATCACATGCTGTTTCTTGTCACCTTAAGGGTCTTATCAAAATCAAATCAGGACAGGTAGTCAGATGACAATTCTCCGATGTCAAATTTTGTTTGGATTTCTGCCGGACTGTATTTCTATGAGAGACATTGTTTTACTCGCTCAAAGGAACACAGATCTCCAATGCACTAAGACATGCCCTATGCCATGCCCTATGCCCTTCTGCGGTTTGACTGGCTGAAATGTAGTATAAAAAAACTTGGGGTTTTGGAGCGACCTGGAAGGTTTAGAGGTCATTGTATTTAACTAAGATGTGTAGTGTGATTTTTTTTAGTGAAACATGTACAGACCCCCTGCTTGTTTCCCGAAAGATATCGATCTAAAGTCTCTGGGGTTTGTATTGTAAACAAATGTAACCCCAGGCACAGTGAACTTCTCCTATGTTTTCTCCAACACCCAACTTCAAACAAGGTGAATTCACTGCAGGTTAAAAACCTTGTTCCAGATGGTACTGATACGCAGGCTGTCCTGGACTAATGTTGACACGGTCCCTTACAAATCTAACAATTAATTGACTGACTGATAGACTGATTAATTGACAGATAGATTAATTGATTAATTGGTAGACTGATTAAGAGGGATCTCTCTCCCAACTCACCCTCCAAGCATTCTCTGCTGTTGCTGCTTCTGCTGCATCGCCACTAAACTTGGAGATGTCCTACTGTTTGGACTGGGCATGCCAGACCCTAGCGTTCCTACCCTGCCCATGGAGCCTTGGTTTGTGCTCGTTTGTGCCTGGCTGACTCTCGGACCAACGGGCAACATTCCCCTAAAAAGGGTACCGGAGGAAATCGAAATACTGGTGATGCCTCTTGTCAAAGCCATTACTCATTTGTCTCGAAAAACGTCACACTGCGCTTGAGAACAGATAAATGTGCCCTGGACCGCAAACCCAGGGCCGCTAATGTTTAGTTTCAGGCCAGTAAAACTCACGAACTGGACAAATCCGGCGGTGTAGTGCTTTTCATCCGTAATAATACCCTTCTTATGATATTAGTTCAGACTGCTTTAGTTTGCTAAATTCAATTCTATTGGGTATTGAAGTATACTTCCCTCAAGGAAAAATGAGACAAATCTTCTCTTAGTGCTTGTTCAAATAAAAACACATAATATGGTAAACTCTGCAAGCATTTTTGTTTCTCGTTTTGATTTTGGTCTAGTAAAAAAAATCTTCCAGACCAAAGCGTATTTGGCACTCCAAACCCTGAAGGCTTCTGGGTTTCACCCAAAATTTGAGCCCCGAGGTAACATTTAGAAAAAATATATGAATGATTAGTTCTAATAAAGCTCTCCTTTTCTCCTGAAGATAATCAAAGCCTACTGATCGAAACTTTGGGTAGTTACACCACCACTTCTTCATCACAACCACAACCCATGACGGCTATTATCACATAGAGTCAATGCAAATGAAAGTTTCAAGATGTAATAAAACAAAAACAACATGAAAACGAGTTGACCTCACCTGCTCGGCGACGGGGGCGTCGGTGTTATTTGTCCCCCTATGCTGCCGTGGTGACCCGACATGCTGCGACTCGGGAAGGGAAGCTGCTGCTGTGTTTGTTGCTGCGGGTTGGGCATACCCCGCTGCATGCCCGACTGCTGCTGCTGCGACTGCGCCTGCTGCAAACCCAACCCTGGCCGTGGAAAATTATAAAAAGAAGAGTCACACCCACAGGCCTGGAATTCCATCTTTGAGAGGGCAAGGCCATTTTCATTTTACAAAGGGGCAAGGCCACTGGGCAATCTTAAACTCTATGGAAAGCTTTTGAAAGGGGCACCCAGGCCAAGACCAGGGGCAACACAGGCCATGGCCTCCATGCCTCCGTGTAGTTCCAGGCCAGCACTTAGCAGTAGTACAAACACATATTTCAATGTTGTCATTAATGTACAGAAATTAGATATCATCATTACATCATTTCCAATTTACAAAACAAAGTAAAGTTACATTAATAAATTATGATGAATACATTTTAACCTTATGATACAGTACAAGACAACATTTAGGTTTGGGTGAAGCACTGCTTTCGTACCCCAACCTATTGACAGACAGGACAATGGTCAAATGACTGGCATGACAAACAATCAAATATACAGGACAAGTGACATGAACTACATGAAAATATACGTCTTAATGTTGTGAATCTCAACATGAGTAAGATTTGAAGAGTTGATTTTTCCAGATTTTGGATAAATTTTATGGGGGTAATTTTATGGGGGTCTTTCAGAGGATTCAAGAAAGTAACACAACATTGACCAACTGTTCTTAATTTGAGATATTATTAGTATTTGTATTGATATATATATTTTTTATATAAGAGCAATTCTGACAATAGCCAAATCAGAAAATGACCAATGTGGTCATCTGATAGGTCAATCAATTGGTACACTGCTATTCAGAGTAGAAAAGTAAAGTTCCTAGGCAGTATGCCATGTATGCTTAGAAAGAATATAAACTGATTAACTGTGCGGAGGTTAACTACACAAGAAATGAATGAAATACATGAAAACAAGAATTATATAGAATATTAAGCGTGTATGAACTCAAATACATGAAGAAAATGAATTGAAAGAGAGACACTTGAAAAGGCTTGGAGAAGAGCCCTACAAACTACAACTATTTTGCACTTAGTTGTCATGTTACACCGACAAAATAATATTCACGGAACGATTTGTGAACCCTAGAGTAAACTTGGTAAAGCCTTTATTGAAAACTTACCATGCTGACCATAGATGCCAAACTGCGAAAGGGACTGTGACTGCGACGTCAACAGCTGGAGAGAAAACAAAGTTCCAAAGATTTTAGCAAAGTAATAAAAAACAAGCTAGAGCAAGCTAGTTGAAACAATGATATCAATTAAGAACTCACTCCACCAAAGTGGTCCCACGTACATTGCTGTAACGCGAGAAGGAAACAAACTTATGCACTTTAAGAAGTCCCAATGTTCGAATACTGACTGACCAGAGTCAATGGTGCTTAACCTGGCAGATATACCACTAACTCTTCCATTGAGCTAACTGTCTCGGAAACAGATACGGCTTCGGATGAAGACAATTAGTTGACAAACTGAATTTTTTAAATGGGTTCAAATATTTTGAAACTGCAATGTGGTTTTAATAAGTTGTGTTGTACAAAACTCACGTCCTTGTGTGACGTAAACATGCTGGAGGGTGGGAAGTAAGCAGAGTTCTCGCTGAAATCAGCATCGCTCTCTTTGTAGAAGCCCATCTTGTTCTTGAGTTTCATGCCTGAACCCAGCAGACCAAAATCTGCAAAATATCAGGATGAG
Organism: Pisaster ochraceus; assembly: GCA_010994315.2. NCBI lineage: Eukaryota > Metazoa > Echinodermata > Asteroidea > Forcipulatida > Asteriidae > Pisaster > Pisaster ochraceus. Next base: position 10,302,185 of record CM021543.1, on the reverse strand, counting down.
TTTAGAGTAAAAACTGCACGTACATTATTATTCAATATTACGGTTTTCAAGCTACTTTGACCTTGTAACCTTTGACATTACATGCTTAAAAGAGAGCCACATAGCCTGGATGTGTACACAGCCCTATGTAAAAAAAACCACATTGAATCTGAGTTTTCAAATTACTTGTCTCACCTAATCACATCAATGTAGGTGAAAGGTCAACGTCCTCTATTAGGGGAAGTCCAGCTTTGATTTTGCTTTTTTTCATTGCCAGATGTTGTAAAGCTTGTTACAGGCACTCCAAGCTAGACCTTTGCGTATCAGAAAGTCCCTCTTACTGTCCAGTTCTAGTTTGGCCTTACACGCATCACAAGCCCAGCTTACCCTGTTCTAGCTCTTGCCTTCATGCGCCACTGAGCTAGGCCTACCTTCAAGCTAACCCTCTTCAGCAATACTTAATCATCGTAAAGCAACAGAGTCCAGTTGTTAAACCACTAGTTTTTCTTAGAACCACCACAACTCATAAGAGAGATTTATTACATGGCGCCTCCGCAAACCTCACTTGATTGACTTTTCACTATCGGCAACATTGGACCTGAGGTATTATTAGTATACATTTATATACCTACTAATTACTGCTTCACATGTATGAATGGGAATTGCAACACTTACCACCTAGAGACATGTCGGGTTGACTTTTCCTCCCATCTTGCGACATTCCTGGACTGTTGAGAGAGAAGGGAAAAGAAATGTGACATCCTAAATCCACAGAATTGTTAATTTAAAAAAAAATGTTTACTAGGATTTGTTTCAATTTTATACAAGTTGGCCCCAAATGAGGCTAAGACGAGCCACACTTGGTAAGAGGCTACAAGAAGAAAGCGTTTAATATGAAAATAACTCAGGGGAGCTGAAGGTAGGAATTTATATTCCTCTTAAAACAGTCTAGATTGTAGGATGGAGGGAAACATGCACCAGGCAAGGAGTTCCAAAGAGATGCGGGAAGTTTAATAAGACTGTACACAAGACTAACTGTTTCAAGAAAACACTTACTCTATTTCCATTTTCACTTCTGTTGATTTCAAACCGCGCCTGCCACAGAAAAGGAAAAATTACATAAGATCACAGTATAAGCATTTTAAAAGATGCCATGTCGTCCTAGCATGTCCACAGATTAGCTATGATGATTGTAAATGTAACTCTGCACCCGATGGTCCTCTTATGGTCATTGCAACTAGTCCACCACTGCAGTGTTTCCCCTGGCTGATGAACTGAGCGAGGTCAGGGCTTAAAAATTGACACTGTGGATCACAGGCCCGAGGTCAATGACTTTAGCATCGGGCCAGTAAACTTGTGACTGAACAAGTTCCGGCAGTCTTGTGTTTTTGAATAACAGTACCAATCCATGTACATATCTTACAATTCTGTTGAGTATTGAAATATAACTCTTATACTTGCTTCTCTCAATAATTGTTCCAATAAAAACTGCTCAAATCTGACAAAACACTGTGTTTTTTGTCTCACTTGTAACAAATTTTCTGGTCCTGTAAAAAATTTGAACAACAAACAAGCCCTGCACTGCTGCAGTCTTGTGAAATTTGTCCCCAATTTGTCATTTCAGCACTGAAGCGGAGGTAGTAACTAAAAATTGAAATTGATGATTGAATTGAAGCAAATTTTAAAATCATGCAAGGAAACGAAGTTTGCGCCGTCACAAATTTAATTGGCACCCTCACAAATTAAAAAAAAGGACAACTTCAAAGATTGCACCCAACATGAACCAATGACTGTACTGTCTACTGAGTACTGACTCCTGACTGAATGAAAAAGTGGTGGTCAGCAGTGTCGGATGTGGAAATTTTCCCATCATTTTTAAAACATGATTAATAATTCAACATCCAATTTTATGTTAACAAACAAGACCATGAAGACTAGAGTCATTGAGAGTCAAGAAGAGAGAGTAGAATTCTGCATGTTTAGTTATAATTTGTGTAAATATTCCGTGTGAGTAACTAATTGTGTTCTTATATCAAAGGTACATACATTGGGTTGGTTGTACATACCCAGACTTCCGTGCTGACAAACATGCATGTAATGTACACAAGTGCATGTACTCATTCAATGTGTACACATGTACATGAGCGTCCGTACACGAACGATGCGCACGAAATTGAAAACAATCACATTCACAACATCCAAATTCACGAGGAAAAAAAATGCTTTTGCAACAGTTAAAATGACCCAAAATACATTACCTGGTTCATAAAATGATGTGAACATTCCTCTCCAATATGGACCATTCACGCAAAATTTAAATGAAACTGAAGAAAAGATAAATGCTTTATTTTGTTACCGATTCACCAAAAAACCCACGTAAGTTGTCAATTTCAAATACAAGATGGCCGACGCTCTCACTCACTTGACCCCGATTGACCTCATTTAACTCAATCTAAAAATAGACATCGCGTTTCAAGCAATCCCTCAATTTCAGAAATTATAATTTCTTTAAAAAATAAAACATAAATATTTCACGGTGATTAAGATTAACATAAATTGTATTTCGTTTTATTTAACTTAAATTTGAGTTTATATATTTATCCGTTGAATGAAGTAATGTTCACCGGTAAACATTGGCGATTATTGGCCTATTTTCTTCCTATGACAGTTTATGGTTGATCATTTTGAGATTTCGTGTCCTTCTTTGGCATAAAGGAACAATGTCGACCTAAGACAAACAGCTGACGGCAGCGGCAAGAACTTTAGCATGTGGGCGGTACATCACACTCACAGCGCAAACAACATTGATCAAGATTCACAAGAGAGTGGACTAGCTAGCTTGTCTGTCCGAAAAATTACCTGTTTTAGGATTGTTTTGAAAGATAATGTGAACTATTATTACACCATTTTGCGATCTAGCAATTAAATATGGCATCAGGTAAGTTTTGGTTTCTTCTACACGAAAAGAAGGGGATTAATTATTATTTTTTTCAAAAAAATATTTGTCTTTTTATAAATTGTTAAAGAATGTTAACTGTTGCTGTTCAGTGGGTTTTTTTTATATTAACTTCAAATTAAATAATAATTGGTTTGCCCATTTTTAACCTACCTACTGAGTATCATTTTACATTCATCTGTATTCTGTGATTGCTACTCGTTTCACCCATACTGCAGGAATTACTCACTGGTCAGACATGTCAGAGAACGAAATAAAAAGTAGGGCCAGCCAGGGGGCCTGTGTTCATCATGGTGGTGTTGCGATAATCTTAAAACCCCTAATCACCCTATGGGAGGATGGAGGGTTACGATTATAACTAAGGGCCTATCCATAGCAGACAATTTATCTAGATATGGGCAAATCAACTCCAAACTGAAAGCAGCAAGCCAGCAGCACTGGTGGAAAGAAGGGCTGTGGTGTGGGGGGGGGGGGCAGCACCAGTGATTCCAGCGGTGTACAGTTTAAAAGGAGGAGACTACAGGCAAAAGTGCCTATGTCTAATGATGATGAAGCAAATCATGGTCCTCAGCTCATGTAATTTTTTTTCTTTTTTCTTTTCTTCAGTTCCGTGGAGTAACCCGCTAATGCCTTATCGGCACAACAGAAGGTATCTGGGGAAGGTTAAAGCAGTTATCTTTGACTGGGCTGGGACGGTCGTTGACTGTGGAGTCTTCGCTCCAGCCTACACCTTCATTGAAATCTTCAGGGGAGAAGGGGTGGTCATCACAGATGAGGAGGCGAGGGGACCAATGGGAACTCATAAGAAAGTAGGTTACCCACCATCAATGAATAAATCCATTGGGACGGTAAATGATCAGATAGGTGACCCTTCTGCCTGACAGTCCTGAGCATAGTCAGGTTGGTGTGGTGGTATCTTGCCTTGCCTTTCACCTCTGGGACCCCAGTTCAAATCCCACTGGGGGCACTAGTGGGGGCACTATGTGGATTTGGTTTTCAGTCCCTGCCTGATTGCGTGGTTTTCTTTCCCTAGAATAATTCTCTTGGGTTTTCCTCCCACGTCCAAAACTGAAACTCCCTGCCGTGTCGTCTCTCCATAAGGTTTTTGGCTAGTATAGTGATTTAGTTCGCTTTTCTGAGAGTCCTTGGCCTCACAACCAGAATCAATAAATGAAATGAAATGAATGAAAAAGGGCTAAGAAACCCCAAAAGATATTTGTTGACCATGGTGTGATTTCAGTCTTTTCTGTCAGTCATAGATTGAGGTGGTGCAAAAACCAGTGATGATGATTATTTAGGTACAATTAACAGTAAGTTGAACACTCAAGATGTCAAAGAGAGAGTGAACTAAAATTTACTGCTTCCTTTGTGAATTTTCACAGGTTCATATTCAGAAAGTGCTGGAGCTTTCGTCTGTTCGCAAGCGCTGGATGGAAGCACACGACGGGAGGCCACCCACAGAGGACGACATCGAGTCCATGTACCAGAAATTTGTTCCACTCCAACGCCAGGTTCTAAAGAACCACAGCGACATGATAGAAGGTTGTCCGTTTGCCCGCATTATTGTCCGACTTCTTACCCTTCCTGACAACATCAATGCATAAAAGTTTCACGTAATATAACAGGCGGCACATTTGATTTATTTCACTTTTTTCACCAAAGTGCAATTCCCAGAGGGAAGTCAAAGTCCTTGATAATTTACACTGGACCATTCCACACATCTAAGAGGGGGTTCGATCCCAGAGTTGTGTAGTTTATTTATTGAGGGGCTGAAAAAGATCTGCACTCGTATACTCTGTGCACACAATTGTACAGACATATGGGCCTGACCGGGATCTGAACCCTCTGATAAATGGAGCCATCTCTTCTTTGGAGTAGGCTCAGATGTCTTGCCGACAGCCTGTGCTAGGTTCAGTGGTTTCCAACACCCCTACCCCTGCCAATCAAACTTTTAGGCTTTCTGGGGCGCCATTAACTATCGAAATCGTCAGGCATCTTTGTAATTCCTTGGGGAACTCCCTCACTTAAGGGTTTCAGACATTTGTAAGTATTTTTTTTTTAAAGTGGGCGATGAACTTTAAGGGAGTTGTAAATTTGTCAAGTAAATCTCTTTTTTATTCATTAATTTATTTGTTTTTTTCCCAGGGGTTGTGACAGTGGTGAATCATCTCCGACTTCACTGTGGTTTGAAGATTGGTTCCTGCACTGGCTTCACCTCCCCCATCATGGCAGACCTGAAGGAGATCGCAGCGAGTCAAGGTTTCATCCCAGACGTCATCGTGACGGCAGATCTTGTACCCCAGGCCAGACCCTGCCCTCACATGGTGTGGTTGAATGCCATCAAGCTTGACGTACACCCCATAGAGGCCATCATAAAGGTTGGTGAAATGTAGCTGATATTGCTGTATCTGTCTGGTAATGAAACCAAGGCCTTTTACCTGAGGGTACCTTGAAAAATACCCTCAAAAGCGACTAGCACTGTGACCCATAAGCTAGGGTCGCACGCCTATGTATATTTTCCTAAACGGTTAATTGGAACATGCGATTCCGTTTAACCGTTTCTAGCGATTTCAATCTGAACTATGAGCCGACCTGTAAAAGGAGCCAACGTCGACACACTTTCCAGGATCGATTAGGATTTATAGTAGAACAATGAGACTATTCTCACAAACAGGCAGTGACTGAAAATCCTATTGTTATTAGTGATATACTTTCCTTAAGGTATTTGTTTGGCTAAAATGAAAATAAATTTGTTAAGAAAACATTTAAATGCGGCATTTTTATTATTATTTTTTTTCAAATTTATAGCCCTTGTTAATGTTTCAAGATTTGAAATTGCAAATCAGACACTTCTAGCACTGAGCCAATGATCTTTTTTGTGTGAAGTGGTTAATGATTTTGTAAACCTGTCATTGAACATGAAGGTTGACGACACCGTTGATGGAATCAGGGAAGGAATAGCTGCTGGATGTTGGACAGTCGGAGTGGCAAGAACTGTAAGTCGATTTCAAACTCGCTTGTATCAATTTATTTCACTAAAGCCGTCGATTGACACAGTACGGTTCAGTGACTGACTCCTGAGCTAAGACCGTGTTGTGATCAACTGCCAATTGTAAAAAATATATATATATAAAAAAGCTAAGCACAACAATCATGCTTACCAGAATAAGCTAAAAGATCCCAGGGCCCATTTTCATAGAGCTGCTTAGTGGCCGATTTTGTGCTTACTGTGCGATTTCCATTTCATAGCACTGCTAACCACAAGCACATGAAAAGGCAAGCTAACCTTCCGGTGCTTACTGTGTGAAATTAAATGACGCAATAATGCAAATCCATGGTGAACGCGCAAGATGTCTGCCTAATTTTCTTGCCAACCTGTGAAATACGCTTACGCTTAGGCAAATTTTTCTGCTACAGTTAGGTCGAAAATTTGCTTACCGTTAAGCAGTGCTATGAAATTGGGCCCATATGACATGTGCAGTCTGTGACTAGTTTCCTGTTTATTTTCGCTTAGCAGAAAATTTGTTAAGCAATGTTTTCTGCTTGAAGCAGCTCTATGAAATTGAGC